>OZ010793.1:332742869-332781869 GCA_963932465.1 Maratus speciosus
ATGCATATTTTTTATTTTATTCACAAAATAAAAATTTTAAATTTTAGTTAATATGTATATATGGATTTTAATTAATGTGTGTATAAGTATTGATCGAAAATAATTCATACAAAATAAACCTGCAGTATTTTTTTACTCATGCATTTACCTATATTTCTGCTGCATCAAATGATGCAATAAGATAAACGCGCTAGCCGCTTTTTTTACACCACGTGACTCCCACTGTGACGTCACGAGAATACTGTCCATTAAAAATTTCAATTGCAGCGAAGGATGGCTGACATGTTTTAAGCACCGAAATAACACTATACACAAAACTGTGTGGTGAAAGTGGTGCTGTAGACCTCGCTGCTTGCAATGAATTCTTCGAAAAGCTACCTGAACTCATTTCTACTTATGCAGTGAAAGACGTGTTTAATGCCGATGAAACAGGGTTGTTTTATAAACTTCTTCCTAATAAGACTAACATTTAAAGGTGAAACCTGCACAAGTGAAGTGACAAACTTAGAAAAGACAGGATAACTGTGATGGTAGGTGCCAATATGGATGGAACTGAGAAGTTAAAATTGTTAGTTATTGGTAAATCAACTAAGCTACACTGCTTCAAAGGAGTTAAAACACTGCCTGTTGATTATGTGGCAAATGCCAAAGCCTGGATGATGCGTGAAATCTGCATCAGTTGGTTAAAATAACTGGATAAAAAATTTTCTCGTGAAAACCGAAGAATTCTATCGCTGCTATATAATGTGCAGAGTCATTGTAAACTACCAACACTGAACTCTATAAAGATTGAATATTTACCAGGGTATAAAAAGATCACATTTTTTTTTTTTTTGTAAAAAAAATCTTTTTTTTTTTTTTTTTTTTTTTTAAATCAGATTTTTTGTATTAAAATTAACTAACAACGTGATTTTAAACTTTGAAGGTTATAACATGCCATTTTCAATTGTCTTATAAATACAATTTAGATAGACACTTGAAAATAGTATTTTAAATTTTTTTTATGTATATAAATCTTTATACTTGATTTATACTTTTTTGTATAATGATTACATCACTTACCTTAAGAGCTGTCAATAAGATGTTAACACCATTCAAAATACCATCCATTGCCTTAATGCACCATTTCCCAAAACAAATCCTATCATTACATATTATTTTAAATATGGTATTAGTACAATATATAAAAAGATTATTACTCATAACAAATGCAAGACTAAACCCCAAATAAGCATCCAATAAAGTACTAGTGAATCCTTTGCTCAATTCAACTAATATATATTTTCACATGCTCAAAGCTCAAAATAAAATTAAAAATACTAATTTTATAGCTGGTCATATTGTAAACTGGTATTAATTAAAATAATAATAATAAACTAAGTTCTGTTAAACACTTATAATACAAATTCCTTTACTGACATTTTTAAAGAAAATAAATGGTCAAGTGCGAGTATTACTCGCACTCGGGGGGTTCCGCACAGTAAATAACGGTATTTACTGTAAACTTACTGTATTACTATAAATTATTAACGGTATTATTTAAAAAAATCATTTCTAAAAGAATAATAAGATTTTGTAAAAAACTATATAGCGTGGGATTGGGTAAAGCTGTATATACTAGAAAAGTATGAATGAGTAGGATCAGGTGGGGTGGAATGGGTAATACTGTTTTGTGTCTGAATTAAAATCATACATACTATGTACAAAAAATATTTGTAAATCACGTATATAATTTATTAACCATTCAACTTTCATTTTCAGTTTAGAAAAAAAATATTGGCAACATTTAGTCCATTTAGAATCAATTTTGAAAGCCACATGGTGAATGCCAACATCACTTAGTGTTGCATTAACTTTATTGTCTCTTTTTATTTTATTGCAGATTTTTTTTTTTTTTTTTTTTTTTTTTTTTTACTGCATAGTTTGTACATAGTAGTGTCCTTTATTGACTGAAACAAACATGTAAGACAAATTCTTTATTTTTTAAAAGTTATAATTAAAAGTGTAAAGTGGGATGAAATGGATATATGATTAGGCTTAGGGAAAATTTAGGAAAATAATCTAAAGAATATTTTATTGCCCAAGTCATTGAAACATCAGATCCTCTTACTTACATTGTAAAATTCCTGCATAAATCATTAGTAGGAAACTTCTATACCTTTCCTAACAAAGATGACAAGGTAGAAAGCTTAGCCAACCATCACTTAATAATCAGGGACATTATGTATTTAATGAGAAAGAAATTGGCCAATATAATTGTCAATTAATAATTTTATGTAATAAAATATATAATACACTGAAATTTGGGTTATTGGTTGCTTTGAATGCCTTTTAAACTTAGTTACCCATTCCACCCCACCCTATGGGGTGGAATGGGTATAAAAACAGCCATCAGAAAAACTTTTTTTTTAAGTTAATAAATAATCTTTTGAAAAACAATTATGATGAAAATGTGATGTCTATAAATGTAATGTAAACAGTGAATCATTACTTTTTATAAATTCCTTTCCATTTAGGAATGATTCCATAATCATTTCAAAAACTTGTATTTTTATACCCATTCCACCCCACCTGACCCTATACCATAGAAGTTCAAAGAGATATGAAGACTAAATAATATCAAATATTGCTATTTGGTATAACTCTTTTTAATCTCATCCTAATCTCTTTATGATGAACTTAATTCGGTACTGACAATAAAAGTAGTGCATGTTTAAACTTCAAATGGCATTTCATATAACTAAATTCAGTGTAGTAGTAATCTTTTCTTGTTACAGTACATCTGAAACAAAACCCTTGATCAAAGTTTAAACTTGGCATTCAGCTATGCCCGCTTCGAAAGGAGGTCGCAAATTTGGAACTGCTACTGGGCATTGCGTTACACAAATATATCATTAAAAGTTGTTATCTAGGCTTTAATAGCCGTTGATACATATAGTCCCCGAGCCAGGGGCAAATTTCATCAGTTATTTCCTCTCGGCCGATAATTTGTAAAATGCTTCAGAGAGTTGTATCATGAAGCTCCGTGAATGTCAGCTGCAGTTCCATGGGTAGGTTGAGCAGCGGTAGCCTCTCAAAAACGTTTTAAAAAAAATTCAGTCATTTCCTCCTGGTTGAAAATTTGTCAAATTATAGCTAACCCAATATCTCGAAGAAAAAAAAAAGTCAGCTGATTATAAAGTGGTGGTTAATACGTCAGCTGGTCATCTGAACATGAAAAAAATATACAGGGTGCAAAGGAAAGTCCCTTTAACCTGAAAATACTTGCGAACGGATAGAGCTACAGCTATGGAAGTGAGGTAACGGTATAGTATATTGACTACGCTCGATTTAATGCAAACGACGGCAGCGCCCCCTAGTGGCGAAATTTGAAAAATAGCTATTGAAAATCGTAAACAAAAAGAAATAGAGCAAAATTTCCAATTAGAAAGTTTTAGAGCATCAATTACAGGGTTGGCATGTTTTTGACGCATGATGGTTTTTACCGGATTTTATCATGGTTTTTACCGTCACATCAAAAACCTCTTTGTCAAAAATGTCAAAAACCCATTTTTTAGAAGTAGTTTGTTTTTACATTTTTTTTTTAAAATTCTCTCTTTAGTATTAAGTTGTTTCACATGAAATATCAATATCGAAAAGGCTCTAAAGTATGTTTATCCATCCGAGAAAAACAAAAAAGAATTACATTAGAATAATACGTGTGCATCTCTGTTAGAAGATTTCTACAATAATCTTAAGCTATTTGGCATATTCTACAAAAAATTATATTTTTTGAAGAAATCCTATAACCCATAAGTATAAGATTAAAAAATATGTATAACTTCGGCAGAATGTAGTACACTGCTTAAAACTAAATAGCTTTCTCAGAAATTTCCTCAGAAGTAAGTTTTCTTAAAGTGTTAAATCCAAATTGTCTTTGATTATTTTTATTTCTAAATAGCAATAAATAAAATAAAATATATTTTAATAGTTGAAAATTACATACATCTTTTAGGAGAAAGGAATAAAACTTGTTCTTCAACGTTAAATCTTATAGAGATTAAATTTGCAAATCAATATTAAACTTTAAACCATGTTAAAACTCAATTTTTAACTATATTTTTGTTAAGTAGTTTATTTTAGTCTAATTATTTCCTTAATATAAACAACTAAATATTATTTTAAAGCAGAAATGTAGATCCCTAAAGATCCGTTAATTAAAAAGTTAACCGCATTAAAAAATAAATAAAACATTTAAGAATCTTTCTAAATTTAATAATCATTTTAAAGGTAAAAGATTTTTACGCATACAGTCATATGTATGTAATAAAAATATGCAATGTGTTATTTCTTTCAATTCACTTTAAATAATGCCTAAATAATTTTAAGTAAAATGTATACAGGACATAAAAAGTTTGTCTTTATGGTACCTTTAATAAATTTCAATTTAATCCCCTTCACGGCGAGCATCTTTTACAGAATTTTTAATTTTTATCACTGGTATTTTAAAACAGAAATTTTATACTAGATGAATCGAAAAAATGCTTTGATTAAATAAGGCAAAATTTACAATAAAAAATAACTGGTAGGAATAATCACGAGCGTATATGTGACACTCGTCCCCAAGGGGTAAAAATGTTTCTTGACTATTCAAGTATAAATTTATATCTAAAAATATATAAGCTGAAATGGTCTGTTTATAAGGTTTATATATAAATATATAAGGTTCATATAAATTCTATTTTGTTTTTTCTTTATTGTTTTGTTATGTTACATTTTAAGTCTAAAAGCTTTCATCTGAAATCAGGTCCTACAGGTTTGTATAAAAATTTTATTAATTTAAAATTTTAAGATTCTGCTTATTGAAGTGAAAACCACTGTAATTACATTTATGAAATACATAAGGTATGCATTTTAAAATATCATATCTAAAAATATTCAAATTTATTCAATGACCACTGTCCATGCTTGACATCTATTGTAACACCATATAACAGCATTTTTGCATCTCTAAAATAATTTTAATGTATTTTATTAAAAATGTATATTGAATATTATTTAATTATTATAATAACCTTTTATTACCATCTAATATTATTAATGTTCATTGCTGTTAGTAGAATCTATATTAGTAGAGATTACGAAAAATTCCTTTTACTCTTGTATTTTTAAATTTTTCCCATTTAGGAAATGCTCTTTTTTAAAATAAATTTAACAAAGTAATTGTGAATTATAATAACAAGAATAGCAAGGAAAAATCAATCTACAAATGTATTGTATGCTACACTTACACTATAAATTTGGGGGAAATCGAAAATTATAGGTTTTTGACGGAATAAACCAGTAAAAACACTGTTTTTAGCACTGCCATGTCAAAATCCAGTTTTTGACGTCAAAAAACCAACCCTGATCAATTAATTAGTATGAAACGACATTTGGTTCACACGAATAAAATAAATCATTGCCTGTATACACAAAAATGTCCGAAATCGATGAGCGACGATTCTACTTTGCATATTCACATTCCGTAAATGTAGCTGTGCACAATTTCAGATTGTGACATTGTACTCTGCTGTAATGTCTGTAAAAATTTAATTTCCAATGCATTTAAAATTTTAGATTAACCCTTTCAGGGACAGAAGGATTCTGTTCGTAAACTGATGAAGTAATTTACTGACACCAGAATATTCATACGAATTTCTTAGAAAATAAAAAACCCTCTAATTTTCACTTTCATTACAAAAGCAAAATTTTATTAAAATATTCTTGCTGCCATTTGCCAGTTTTGGAATTTAAATTAGGTGGCTAGACTGTCTAGCCACGGCCCTTGAAAGGGTTAAATCTATGTCGTCATATTGAAGAGGCTAGCGAAAGACGTTGCATGCTGAGAAATGTGGCATGTAGAATTACTCTCACGAATACAAACGTGTATCATGAGCAATAGCGAACTTTTCGAACATACTGAATATTAACTTTGTATCACTGTTAGACAGTTTGTCTTTTTTGTTTTTTGTGTGATGTTATCAAAATGTATTGAGATAAGCACATATTTATACCATAAATTGTGCGTATTTCTTCATACTTATGGCTATTCCATTCAAACATTTACACAAAATAGAGTGCATCGATTTCGGACATTTTTGGGTATACGGGCGAAGATTTATCTTATCCATGTAAACCAAATGTCGTTCTGTACTAATTAACTGATGCTCTAAAACTTTCTAATTGGAAATTTTGCTCTATCTCTTTTCGTTTTCGATTTGCGATGGCTATCTTCCAAATTTTGCCACTAGGGGGAGCTGCTGTCGTCTGCATTAAATCGGTCGTAGTCACTTTACTACAGCGTTACCTCACTTCCATAGCTGTAGCTCTCTCCCTTCGCAAGTATTTTCAGGTTAAAGGGACTTTCCTTTGCACCCTGTATATTTTTTTCATGTGACCAGCTGACGTATTACCCACCACTTTATTATCAGCTGACTTTTTTTTTTTCTTCAAGATATTTGGTTAGCAATAATTTGACAAGTTTTCAACCAGGAAGAAATGACTATTTTTTTTTTTTTTCTTTCTTTTACGTGTTTGGAAGGCTACCGCTGCTCAACCCACCCACGGAACCGCAGCTGACGTTCACGGAGCTTCATGATACATATATCTGAAGCATTTTACAAATTATCGGTCGAGAGGAACTTGGTCATCAAAATCTGTTGCTGGCTCGCGGACTAATGGTGTACGCTGCCCCATTCATTATGTATGTCCAAACCGCCCGTGTCTTTAAGGGTTAATATCTCGGCTAATTACCGACAATTTTTTTCGAAAATACTTATCAACAATGCTTTTATACTTCTGCTATGATAGGTACCTTCAGCGCTCCTCAACATCTTTGCTGAATGCCAGCAATTTGAAATTGGTGTGTAACGGAAAAATGCTATTTTCTCAAAAACTGTGTGACATAGGGTAATCTCAATAAATTTCCTGCAAGGTTTAAATTAACTTCTATATCCCCTAATTTTTTTATAATTTTAGTTTCAGTATATTTGAAAATAGAGGGGGAGGGACATATTTTTGCACTACATTTTCGACAATATCTCTGAACATATAATACCTAAACAGGGATATGTTCAGGAAAATTTTAGGTCCTTTAAAGAACTCTTCACAAAATAATTTAATTTATCTTAAAACAAGACCCTTCACAAAAATTTTTATCCCCAAACAGGACCCTTCACAAAACATTTTATCCCAAAACGGGACCCTTCACAAAATTGTTTGACTCTTAAATAGACCTTTCACAGAATTTTTTCACCTTCAAATTGAACTTTCCACAAATTTAACCATTTAAAAATAAAATCTGCCCTGTAAGTAAGCAATTGAACTCACCAAAAAGCATATTACTTAGCTTTTTATATATAAGGATAGAACATGAAGACATCGATTCCCAAAATTATGACTAGAATTTTCACAAAAATAGGAAAAACTACACAATTTCACAAAAAGAGGACCCTGTGAGAAAAGTCTGAACAGACCCCTGCTAAAATCAAAAGAAACATATTTTTGAGTTCAGTGTTACGAAAGCTTTCACACGATACCCTACACGTTATACAAAGAAAAGCTTTTTTTCTTTCCAAGTAACTTAATTAGCCCCTCTACATTTTTCCTAAATATATTTGTGAATGTTTAATAATCTGAAAATATGTGGGTCAAGTCTTTTTTACTTCCCGCAATTTGAACTTTCCACGTTCCATAGTTTACAAGTAAAATGGCTGTGACAGAGAGACAGACACAGGAGTAATCTTATAATGGTTCCGTTCTTGCTTTTTAAGTACGGAACCCTAAAAATAGACAAGTTATCAAGGTAACCAATTATATTTATTTACTTTAAATCAGGAAATGTAATCATGAAATTTTTAATAAAAAACTAAATTCTTTTAAAATACAAATTCTTTATATTGACATTTTCAAAGGAATAAAATGGGCAAAGTATCAAAGTAACTAAGCAAATTTAATGCTTTGTAGAGAAAAACTAATTTTCCTGCTTTTTCATGACCCATCATCAATAGGATTTTCACATATCTCTTGATGTTTTTTCAGCCTTTCAACTAATCCCATAATTTCTTTCCCACATTTTTGCATTTAGCTTTCAGACCTTTGCCTGAAACTGCTGATATCTCTGTAAAATAAAGCCATATGGGATCCCTTTTGATACCAGCCATTTTGTTTTTTTTTTTTTTTAAATCCAATTTGTCCTATACTACAGTCGGACCTCGTTATCTCGACACTCTAATGTCCAGAAAAAAGTGTCGTCATAAGCGGAGTGTCGAGGTAACCGGAGTTGAAAAAAATATGTTTATAAAAAGCTGTATTTTTAATTAATTTAAGACGATTTTAAATTCCTGACTTTTCTTGAAGTTTTAAGCAATAAAATAAACACAAAAACAAAATTAAAAAGAATAAAAATCAGATTTATGATGACTATTTTTTTTATTATTTTACATGAAATATTAAATAATTAAGGTTTGCTTATCCGTATATGTGCTTCCTACAATTATTTTTTCAATATTTTATGCAATGAATTGTAATCAATATTCGTTGTTTCAGAAATGGAGGTTATGTAATTCCTGATCTTTTCAATGCAATGCAAAGCTTCGGTTTTAGTTGGATGAAAAACGCTGTGTAATCACGAAAAAGCCCCTGGCCAGAACAAAAAAAACCCATAGTAGACTGATACGTCTATCTGGAGCTTTAGTGGGTCATTCATAGTGTGTGGATTTATTTATTCAGATAAAGGATTGAAGTAAAATTTCTCATTTATCTCAATGGATAATTCAGACTCTTTTGTGAAAAGTTTGACTAAGACATTTCTTACCACTTAATTGCAGTACTTATAAGATGCATTATAAAAATGGACAATTTTCCTAAATTGTCGGGATATCCAGAGTTGAAAATTATTCAACGACATAAAATCCGGAGTTTATTTACATTAAAATCATATACATAAAATCGGGACTTTGAAAAACTGACGTGATAAGCGGAGTGACGTGAAAACCGGGTGTCGGGAAAACGAGGTCCGACTGTATATCAAATTTCTCTACCTATAGTTCACTAACTTGTAACTTCAAGCAAAGAGGTTTTAACAGTTGATTCAAGTATTTTGGACGAAGTGTTCATGCAAAACAGGTTTGTAGCTAATCCCTGTTGGTCAGTGGACAAAAGGAGCAAATTCTTATATATTTACTCTTGGATAGCTTTGTTATTCCATTCAATGAATTCCCTTATCTCTCCCAGTGACTACAAAGAAACGCATTCAGAGAATTTCTATAGGAAATTGAAAGATCATTCTTTCAGAGTGCATTGAAAATATACTTTTTTTTTTTGGGGGGGGGGGGGGATTGATTTAAATAACACATACTCTTTCCAAGATTATTTTAATTTAGAGTATAGTTAAAATTAATCAAAAAAATGATTTAAAAAAAAAATCAAGTGATTTAAATCATGATTAAAATCAAGCTGATTTAAATCAATGTACCCTGATATTTACCCCCTAATACTACTGCACAACTGCAACCGATGGACCATAATCCAAAATTTAAAAACTCATTATCGTAAAAGGATTCTACAACAAATTTCATTTTTGTAATTTGAAATTTCAAATTTTAACAAATTTCATCTTAAAGAAAGCTACGATATAACATTACTCATGGCTATCCACAATTTATATGTGGCATGGGATGCCGTACAACCTGAAACAATAGAAAAATGCTTTTGACATGCCGGATTTATCCATCCATCTAAAAAGAGTGGTTGTAATGCAAATGACGAAAATGACAGAGCATACAAAGAAATAGAATTTTCAAACTTTTCTGAAAAGTTCCAGTGTGATATTACGTTTGCAGAGTATGTAGCAAGCCGACAATAGTTTAGAAGTATTTGGACCCTTAACTGCAGAAGAAATTGTTAAAACAATTCATGAAAAATGCAATAAAGAGATGGAATCAGATTCTGGCGATTCTGCTACTATGTCCCAAGTGCTTTTCTTACCCACAGAAAAGTCAATTGCACAATCACAATGACTGTTCAGAAAACCAATCAAATGTCAGTAACTAAACTGTAGTATGTTTTGATTTGTAAAAGCGGTATTTTGCAGAAGGGTGAATACTAGTGTAACTAAATAGAATAATGTTTTTGTTTCCTATTTTTTTCTTAATGCAAATAATTTAAAACAAAGTCATCAACAACAAGAATGGATTGGACGCCTACAAAAAGAAGCAAAATTGTCATATTGAGAGAAAATGATCTCTCTTATGCTGAAACTGCAAGACAGGTTGGTGGATCAGTCACTTTATTTGGCATACGAAAGTTGTGCTTACATTATGAAGAAACTAAATCAGTGATAAAAAATGCAAGATGAGGCCGAAAAAAAAAATGCACAAGTGCATCTGACTATAGAAAGATAAAAGGATATGCCTCAAAGATAGAAGAATTTCATCAGATGCTGTTAGATGTGAAATGAATGCAATGGGTATTTTAGTTAGTTCAAGAACAATGAGGAGAAGATTAGCAGGTTTTCAACTGATAGGTAGAATTCCGAGGAAAAAAAAAACATTTTTTAAATATTCAGCAACGCAAGAAAGAGTTCAGTGGGCTAAAGAACACATTAATTGGTCAGAATTGGTCAGTGGAAGCAAATAATCTGGAGCAATGAGAGTAAAATATCGCTCTTTGGTAGTGATGGGCGAAAATTTGTGAGATGTAGAGTAGGGGATGTGCTGCATCCTGATTGCACTGAAGCAACTACACAGAACCCAACAAATGTCATGATTTGGGCCTGTATGTCTGCAGATGGTGTGGGCCGCATTCAAGTGGTTGATAGCATTCTGAATGCAAAAAAAAAATAAATCGAAACTGTCCTGGAACTAAAACTAATACCTTCCATTAGGGATCTCTTCCCCAATAAAACACCATTTACCTTTCAGCAGGATTCAGCTCCATGCTATACGGCAAAAATATGCAAAGAATGGTTTAAAAATAAAAGCATACAATTATTAACCTGGCCAGGAAACAGCCCTGATCTGATTGTATAGAAAATTTGTGGTGACATTTGAATATCCTTGTACAAAAAAAAAAAGCATCCATCTAATAAAACGCAACTTATTGAAGCTATAATTGATTCTTGGCATCATGTGATTTAAAAGGATAAACTCCAAACACTAGTTCTCTCAATGAAAAGACACTGTGATGCTGTAATAAAAAACAAGGATTATCCTACTAAATATTGAATGTGTAAGTGTAACTTTAAAATACAATGAAATCTAAGATAGATCTTATTTTTTGTAAGCGTAACTTTTTTTTTGTAATGCAGATATTTTAATTTTTTTTTTAATTAAATTCTAAATTAAGTTTCCTTGAATTTGATATATAAACATTTGTCTTAAGTGAAATTTATTATATTCTTCAAGCACACAAAAATATAAAACATGAAAATTTAAAAAAAAATCCACAATTTTGGCCACCACTGTAAATCTGTTAGAAAACTTTTAAAAGCTGGACATATAACTGTGCATGGACCAAATTTCTAAATACATTTTCCCACAAAAGTTATATCTAAAAATATGGCACTTTTAAAGTTACTGACAGGCAATTCTTTGTCAATGCCAGGGTTTTAAAAATAAATTTTACCCTGAAATAATGTTTCTTTTGCATGTGTGTCAGTGTGTTTTTCTTTTTTACTCTCACAGAATATTTTGATCAGCTGAAGGTTTGCTGTAGTACATTGTAAAATATTCTGATTTGAGTAAGAGATTTACCTTTTATGCTGTGCATTATTCACTTCTGCTCTAGAAATCAGCCTTTTTTGTTGATGTCGTTATTTTCCTGATATGAAAACATTTTTATTGCAATTCTGATGAAATGGGTTCTGCCTTTTATGCTGTTCATCATCAACTTCAGCTTCAAATATCAAGTTTATCTACATCATCATCATTTACCTGAAAGTTCTTATAGTGATTCTGATGTTCTGAATTCCACCTTTTATACTTATCAACTAATCAGTGTAATCAAACAAAAATAAAAAACACATGAGCTGCCAGAACATCTGAAACACCAGTAAAATCAATCAAAAAAATTTTTTTTTATTCTAATTTTTTAAATAATGCAAATAGTTTAATCAGATTAAATGTTTGGTGCAAAATGGGAAGAATTTCCCCTTTTATTAAACAGTGCTAACATAAATTTGTAGATGGTACCATCATCATTTTGTTTTAATAAATGGTAGTTAGTAGTATATGTACACAGGGCTTTCGACATTGAATTATTAAAACATTTCATTCAATTGGTGAATACACTTTCAATTTCATTTATGAATTTTCTGCTTGATAAAACAGTTAAGTAGGTAAAATTAAAATTACTTTTTATTATGATGTAATTGAATATTTTCATTTCTAAAAATTAATTTTTGGCTTACATTTAAATTATATATTGAGAATTATTATAATACAGTAGAAGATCTTTATAACGCAAACCTAAAAACGCAAGGTTGTGCGTTATACAGAATTTTGTGTTAAATGGATTGCATTTCACTCATCATTAAATTTACCTTGTAAACATGGCCAAATTTGTCTGAAACATTTCAAAATACATTAGAGTATCTTTATACTGTATTTTCCTTGTTGCCAAAAGTTATCTAGATTTTTTTTTTTTTTGCATAATATAGACCATTCCACACATTGTTAAATTTACTTTGTCCAAATATAACTGGACCAAATCATTTATTACATTACTCATTTTCAAAAATGTTTATTGTTATAGCAATTTTTTTTATTAAAAAGCTCTGAAGAACAGAAAGTTAAACTAATGTATCAAATTTAGTTCTCCAGAAAATAGTAATTTTTTACAATATGGGAATGTAAGTGCTTCTTAAATGCAAAATTCATTGTTTACACCTGAGAAGTTGTGTGTTATATAGAATTTCGTTATGAAGATCTTCTACTGTATGTATATATATATATATAATATTACATATATTATATATTTTACTTATTTCCCCTAAAACAGAATATGCTTAAAAGCAGGGTTGGTTTTTGACATGACAAGCGTCAAAAACTGGTTTAAACTGTCATAAACAGGTTTAAACCGTCAAAAACTGTCACAAACTGGTTTAAACCATCAAAAACTGCCAAATGCATGTAACACACTAAAACATTTTAACAACAATGGGTAAACATTAAATAAGTCAATAATTTTTGTGATCTTTTATTTAAATTTATTGTAATTTAATAATTTAAAAAAATTGAATTATTAATTGCCATAAAATATTTTTATTTTTTTAAATTTTTAATCAGAAGAAAATCATTTCATACAATTAAATAATCTGGATTAATTTTACCCCCCAGCATGCTGCAGCACACAACGTGTTCACATTTATTTACACCCAAATGATTTCTGAGTTTAGAGTGTATGAAGCATTAGAAAATAGCCTCTCTCTTAATTGATGCTGAACTAGTAGGACTTGATAGCAAAAACATTGCTAGATGAGCAAGTTTTGAAGCAGGCTCAAAAAGCTATTGCATTTAATGATACCTTTCCACCAAGTAATGGGGTCCTCCCTATAGCACTGAAATAAGAAGATGGGAAAGGGGATTCTTTAGCTACATACACAATCAGTTATGGGTAAACATCCATAAATTCTCTCTGTAGCTCAACCACGAGTTGAATCAACTGATACATCAGTCAATCCTTGCCCCTAATGGTTGGGATGCAAAATATAAGCCAAACAATGGTATGGCTTCTTGATTTGATCCCTTCTATTATGCACTTTTTCAATATGGGGCTTAAGTGAATTTTCTTTTAGAAGACCGAGCCAATTTTGTTCAGTTTTAAAATCGAAAACATTTTTATATATTTAAAAGAAAGCTGTTTAAAAAGAATTTTGACTTTAAGCTTTTTTTTTATTATTACTTCTCTTATTTTGTAAATGTTTAAGATTAATAATCCAATTTCAATTTTGAATGGAATGGTTATTGCTTAGACTAGAATAACATTGGTGCACATTATCTTGTTATATATACAAAAAAAAACTGCACTTTTCTAAGTTTTTATTTCTTATTAAAAAAAAAACTAGCTAGCTCTCAAAAGTAAGAGAAATTAAAACGATTTTAAGTACCATATTTTATGGAAAAAACGCCGTGGCGTTTTACAGGTTTAAAAGTTAATTTTCTTTCAAGTGCAGCATTTTACAGGTTTAAAAATTAATTTTCTTTCAAGTGCGGCGTTTACGATTTTTTTTTTTTTTTTTTTTTTTGCGTGCGTAAAATTGGGATAAAATAAAAAATTCTTTAGACTGTTTTAAACTTCCCTGCCCAACAACTTTCTGACTTTGCTGATAATGAAAACTGACATTTCTGATGATGATAGCGAACCATACAGCGTGGACGAAGAAAATTTACAACTCATCCATTCTGATATTGAAGACTCAGATTTTGAGGGCTTCGAATAGAAACTAAAGATTGCCTAAAGTAGATACGACCCACTCATAAAAAGCATGCCAAGTTGCGCCAACCACTTAAAAAAAAACGTGGAACACCTAAGGAGAGGGTCTGAGTCCCGCACTCTGGGTGGTTTAAATACCAACTGACGTCTCCTTAATTTGAAAATTACATAAAAGTATTTTAAACATGATTTAAATATTTTAAATAAAATTTTAGACATCTTAAGATATTAAAATTGAGGCACCCTACACTTCTACTACACTGTTCAGAAAACTTTGATTAAAGTTAGGTCAGTGTGACGCTGTCGACAGAAGTAGCATTGCCACGGGTGCAGCGTTTATGATATTTTTAATCTTATTCAGGCCAATTTTCAGAAGTGCGGCACTTACGACGGGTGCGGTGTTTCTTCCATAAAATGTGGTAAGAGAAAATTTACAGCTCAGGTGAGCTTAATGTCTACTTTTTAGAAAAACACAATTTTACAAAAAAAAAAAAAAAAAAAAAAAAAAAAATTAATGAAAATTTTACTTTTAAAAAATTGCACTTAACAATAATACTTAACTATGTACCAATTATTGATATACAGTAATGGGAATTTAAAATATCACATGTAATGTTGTAATGTGTGACATTTAATGTGAATTTTTACTGATCAATTTAGTATTTTAGGTTTTTGACAGATGGTTTTTGACATGACAGTTTAAACCATGGTTTAAACCGTCATAAACTGACACATGTCAAAAACCTGCCAACCCTGCTTAAAAGTGCGACGTACGTTGCAGAACATTTCAAATTCTCATTTTCAGTAAAATTTGCCATTCAGTCGTTGGAGAAATCGCAAAATTCTTCAATCTTTCATTTAACCCTCTGAGTGTCTTGCAAAAGGGTAAAATTGTAATGCTGTTTTCTTTGCCTTTGGTTTTAAATGCTAAGAAAATATGATTCTTTCAACATTATAAAAAAAAACTCAATTACAAATATGAATGTAATCCTTGAGAGTATTTAATCATTCTTCAATGTATTTAAAATTCATTAAATCTATAGAATTATATTATCTTAAATATTGCTTGTATTGCTGTGAAACCTGGAGTTTAGTGAACGGAATTTTATGCCCCAAACACTTAGAGGGTTAAAAAGATTCATCAATCGGTCACGGGAAAAACTCATGCAATTTCTCAATCAATCATGGGGCAAAAAATTAATATTCTTCAGCTGACTGTGTATAAAAATATGAAATTTGTCAAACAGTCTCAGGAGAAAATTATGTTTTTCACCAATTAGTCACAAGAAAATTTTCCAATTGGTGGAAGGAAATTACTGTGAAAATTGCCAATTGGTTGCATGTAAAAAAACATGAAATTTATCAATTGGAATAAATTGTGAAATTCATCGATTAATCGCTGAAAAAAACTGCTATTTTTTCCAATCAGTCACAAGAAAAAGCAGCAAAATTTGTCAATTGGTTGAAAAAAAAAATAGTGCGAAATTTGCCAATCAGTCATGGATAAAAATGTGAAATTTGTCAATGCATCGTTATAAAAAAAAATAGCAAAATTCTTCAATCAGTCACAGGAAGAAAAATCACAAAATTTCTCAGTCTGTTGCGAACAAAATTCGGCAATCAATAGAATTAACTTTTAAAAAATAGTGTGAAATTTGTCAATCGACTGCAGAAAAGAATCGTGAAATTCTCATTCGACTGGGGTAAAATCACAAAATTTCTCAATCAGAGGACGATCTAAAAATTCTTCAATCAGTCAAGAGGAAAAACTCCAAAATTCTTCTATTGGCCATGAGAAGAAATCACGGAAATCATTAGTATACCAAGGGAAAAAACTTAAAAATATTTCAAAATTCATCAGTTGGCCGGGGAAAAATCATGAATTCAGTCAGCCATATAAAAAATTCACAAAATTTGTCATTGGTCACTGCAAAATATCGCGACATTCGGTCACTTCAAAATATCATGACATTTTACTGATAAATGATTCTAAACAAACCAGTTCTCTTTTAGGCAGGATGCAAGAGTGCCTTTTGTTGAGAACAGTGTGCTTTTTAAAAAGAATTCTTGCTTGGCAGGCATTTTGTTCCAGAATTAACACTATATTTATATTATATTCATTTATTTCTTGCATATCATGGTGATCAAATCAAAAATATGAAAATGCAATGGGCCTCCAACAAATGTTACTCATAACTTGTAAAATAATTAAATAATTGAGTAATGGAGGGAGAATGCATGTGCCTCCACTTGGACATAAATCTGTCAGAAAATGTCTAAAAGTCAGACTTATAACCGCATGAGTCAAATTTTCAGACATTTCTCTATAAAAGTGATACTTTAAAATATATCACTTCTAAAGTTATCGACAGAACTATAAATTCTTCGTTAATGCCATGGTATGAAAAATAAATCTTACCTCAAAATAATGTTTCTTTTGTGTACAGTGTTACTTTCATGTGTGTCAGTGTTTTATGAAATTTCTATAAAAGATGAAAGTGTAATCTTACAAGGACGTCTCCCTGTGTTTTTCTTTTTCCTGCAGAACATCTTTTATCAGCTGAAGTTTTGTTGCAGAACATTGCAAAAATATTCTGCTTTGGGGCTCATTCTGTTGGTTGTTTCTTAGATATTCACAATGCTCTGAAATATTTTTATTTACGGCCACTACACTACACAGTCACACATATGGATCGCTGGAACATTGATAATGTATTCAAGATTGTCACATTATCAATGAAATCAAGATATCATCATCAGGAGAATACATTATCAATGAAAAGAATTTTCTTAATTTCCATGAGTAGTTAAGATAATTTTGTCTAAGTAAATTGAATTAATTACTCACTTGAATTGTTATTTATAATTCATTAGAAAAAAAAATCATAACTATTTTAACACTCCATTACATTTGCAACATAATGAATATTTTCTATAAATTAATCATTTAGCCATTATGAATGGTATTCCTGAATTAAACATCACATGCATCAGGAAAATGGACAAGAACACAGCTACTAAAACAGAAATATGTTTTAAGAAATTATTTTTTAAAGTTTTGATAGGTAACAACTTATACTTATACATACCTGAATATTCTGAATTTCACTTAAAATTTTTGTTTCGGTTTTTGCTTTATTGGTGATATTGAGATCAAATGTACTTTCATCAGTAGATTTTAAGCCAAGAGGAATTTCAACATTATCTGTAAGAGATGATGTACTAGGCAAATGAGGTAACTGACTTTTCTCAAAATCATTATCAACTTTCAGACATGCCTAAAATTCAAAATAAATTGTTAAATATAGATATGATACAAATATTTAGTATCTCTATTCTAAAAAAAAGTAACTACCACTGTCACCGCCGCCGCCGATTTTGAATTTTTTGTGACCAGAGGTCTTTCTTCGTTAATATTAAGAAAAATATTGCATACAAAAATATGAAAATCGGTGGTATTATAGAGAAATGTTTGATAAACACGCTGATACAGACAGTTTTCAAATCGAAGAATTATTTTAAGAGATATTTAATGCTAAAGTTGGACAAAATCGTTCCATTAAAGCAGCAAAAACTATACATGGCAGTGTAATCAATTTTAGATCATTTTATGCATTAGAATTTGCCGGAGTGCAGTTTGCATTAATTTTTTCATTTTGACTCATTTTTTGAGGTTTTATTTCTATTTTAAATTCAAATTTTCAGCATTTTGAGATATATTTTTTACATAATTTACAATATGGTATTAATTTAAACTGTTGCCAACTGTATAAACAGCGCAAACAATGTTTGCTTCAAATTAAAAATTTATTTACACGTGACTATTGTAAACATAAAATATAAAAAACAGGAACTCATTGAAAATTACGCCATAAAAACTATATTAACATGTGAATTTTAAAAGAGAAAGAATATTGTAGAATCAGTGATGCCGCTGTACTTGAAAAAACCTGGGTCCCCGGGACCCAGGATTTTAAAAAAACTGGGTCCTTTTTTTACAAAAGCGGGTCCCCATCAATAATAATTTATATTTTAAAGGAATAAATGAAACTTGTTTATTTGGAAAAGATAAATGAAATGCATTAATTATTGTTTTAATAATAATTAAATAATGAATTAAAACCAGTATTATTTGCACTCAAGTAAGATATAATTTTAATTGTAAAATAATGTTTATTTGAGAGTAGAAGATACCAAGTTACACTAACAAGTATCACTAATGTTTGCATTTCTTTTAAAAGAGGGCAAGACGGGTTTATTGAGAAAGATATTTTTGCTGAAAAAAGAATACTTATGTTAAGTAAAGGTGTATTTTTTGTTGAATGAATGGGTGCTTTCATTATACTTCCCATTGAATTATTTGCCAGCATAGATCTGTGCTGGAATCAGACATTTTCCTTGGAAGGGAAATTTACATCTAAATCATTAATAAGCATTAAATCCTAAATGTTCTGAAGGCAGGAGACATTTCAATGCAGTAAGAAGGAAGGGGGGGGGGGGGGGGGGGGGGGATTTTTCACTGGTCCACCTACTGAATACATTATCAAAAGTACACTGAAATCATGCTGTATTTTTAAGAATCTCCTTAAAAAAAAATTAAATCCCATTTTATGAATTTTCTACCTATAAGTTTCGTTTGTACATCTTTTTTGGTGCTTTGACTAAATTCACGTTTTTTCCGCGTTACTTTGACGAAATTCGCGTTTTTTCCGCGATCTTTTTGTCGAAATTCACTATTTTTCGTGAGCCTGTCACGAAAATCGTCTTTTTTCCGCGATACTTTGACGAAATTCGCTGCTTTTTAGTGATCTTTTGACGAAATACACTATTTTGTCTCAGCCCTTTTACGAAAATAGCGTTTTTTCCACGATATTTTGATGAAATTTGTGCTTTTTTCGCGATCCTTTGACAAAATTCGGCTTTTTTTCTGCGATTTTTTAACGAAATTCGCTATTTTTTCGCGATCTTTTGATGAAATACGCTGTTTTGTCTCAGCCCTTTTACGAAAGTAGCGTTTTTTTTCGCGATATTTTGATGAAATTTGAGCTTTTTTTGCGATCTTTTGACAAAAATTGGCTTTTTTACACTATTTTTTGACGACATTTGCTATTTTTGGGGGATCCTTTGACGAAATATGCTATTTTTTCGCGATCCTTTGACGAAAATCGGCTATTTTCCGCGATATTTTGATGAAATTTGTGATTTTTTTGCGATCCTTTGACAAAATTCGACTTTTTCCGCGATTTTTTGACGAAATTCGCTATTTTTTTCGCGATCTTTTAACGATATACGCTAATTTGTCGCGCCTTTTTACGAAAATCGCGTTTTTTTCGCAATATTTTGATGAAATTTGTGCGCATTTCCACAAGTTTTTGACAAAATTCGCTTTTTTTTCACGATTCTTTGACGAAAATCGGCTTTTTTCTCCGATTTTTTGATGAAATTACGCGTCCCGTGGGACGCGTAAGAGCTATTTTTTTGCGTCCCGTCTCCGATTTTTCGCATAATTTACACGCTATGGCGCATTCCTGAGAATAATAAATTCATTAACATGCGTTCGAGGTCTTAAATAGGAGAAATTACGTCACATTACACTTATTACGTAAAATGAACAAAAAATAATATCGCAAAACAGTTTAAATTAAAAAAATTGCGCGAGACATTTATTTGATATTTTTCAACTATTTTTGTTAGGACAGCTTAAATATTTCATTTCATAACAAAAGTATTTTCACGTGAATATTAAAAAGAGAAAGAAAAGTTTGGTGAAAATTACGTCAGATTATAAACGATATATTTAAAATGTCTTATTTTAAAAAAACTTTCTTTTCGCTTTGTTAAAAAATACCGGGAGACAAAGACTCTGTTTATTTAATCCATTTTATATTTTGAAATGTTTAACTAAAATTATTTAATCAAAGACGGAAGCAGCCATTGTATCTTTTAACAGTAGCTGATTTGGCCAAATTCCCCAATCAAAGAGAAATGAATAGAAACCCGTTTATAGGGAGATCGCCACTGTTTTTTAAGCTATAATTCAATCTTTCGAAATCTTTTTAAAGCCAATCAAATTAGCGTGCTTTTAGAGTCTGCAGTGTCTGAACGGGGGTTGGCGAGCGTAGCTCGTAGGGGGCTGAGCCCCCTAGTATACGTAAGAAATCCAGGCAATATTTAACTGTAAAGGAGAAAGGTGGACTAATATTCAGAATCTCTATTAAAAATCAGTAAACTTAGCAGGTATGAATGTAGATGTACATAATAAAATTTAACCCCTTTGCACTCGAGGGCTCCGGAGCGGAGCCATTTAAAATTTGTCTTCAAACTCGAGGGCTCCACTACAGAGGCAATGTAAATAATTTTATGATACCTGTCTAGAAAAGCCAAGATTACATGGTTTCACAAAATTATTTGCATTGTCTCCGTAGCGGAGCCCTCGAGTTTGAAGACAAATTTTAAATGGCTCCGCTCCGGAGCCCTCGAGTGCAAAGGGTTAAATATAGACTGATGAAACAGAAATGCTGCCTAGGTCTATTTTAATAGAAGAAGTGGAAAAACAGCGAATTCTTTCACAGACATTGTTTGCTGAGTATATAAAATGTATAAATTGAAATTGTGCTGATTTTGGATGTGAGGACAGGCGAATAAATAATTGCCAAATTAGCCTAAAAAAAAAAAAAAGATGACAACATCGAAGTATCAGATGAGGATGAAGAAATCAACATATAGGTCAAAACTGGGAAATTTCATTAGCGGCCTCTGGCCGGTAGAACTAGTTTTTTAAGTGGCCACTTTTTTTATTTAAAAATACTAAACAGTAAAATTTCTATAAGTATTCATCCAAAAGTGAATAGCCCAAATAAATATGTTAATATAAATATAGTGGAACCAAAAAAAGTAGAATCCTTGATGAAATGAAAGAAAATTTTATTCTCTCCTTGTAAAAAAGCGGCCGCTGATAGACAATTTTTCTCATCTACTGGCCCTGTGGCAGATGGCGTGTGTTAATTTAGACCTTTAACAACACAGAGCGAAAAAGTTTGGTGTCATTAAATGAAGCTACCACAGCACTGAAAACTATACAACTTTTCATTATGGAACAAGACGATACTTCCTGACCTTTGGACAAATTAGATGAAGTCCATACATTCCTAAAAAGAAGTAATCTGACAAAAATTGAAGCAAAAGTCAATAAAGGCCTTTTTTTAAAAATGATTAGCATGTAAATAAATTTATTATTGCATAAAATTATGATCAATTTGTTTTATTTCTTAATTAAATTTTCAATAGCTTACTTATTACTTTAAGAGCAGGGATATATTTGCAAGTTAATTTATTATTTATATCTAACAGATACTCTTTTGATGGTTAACACAAAAAAAAATTTGCAGTCCCTTCAATTTCCTGTTAATGAGGTTCAACTGTATTTTGTGTGCTAGAAAAAAAAAAGTTGGAAATTGCACATCAAACATAACAAATGAGGTGCATTCATACTATAGCTAGTTTTATAAATATTTTTTGCACCGCATATTGTACTGAATGTGTATTTTAGTGCACTTCAATAAGTGCATATCAATTTCATTCTGTTTGAAAGGCTGTAACATCATTAAAATGCACTTGAAATCATTCTTTTCCATTGGCCGTAATGTAACGGAAAACTTTTTTTTGACTGTCTCTGTAATTAAACTATCGATCTGATTTTAATAAAATTTGAAATGATTTGACAAAATATTGCAACAATTATATATTTAAAATGTCAGACCATTCGGTTGGGTAGTTTTTGCTCTGTTATATGTGGACGAACTGAATGATGACTACAGGTGCTATGTATTTATATAATTACGAACACACCTAAAAGGGGGCTAAGAGAGAAGTGGCAATTTCGAATGAGGGGAGGATTTTAGATAATTTATTGTTATAATAAAGTAACAAATAGAGCAGAGGAAAATGAAAACTTTTAAGAATTTTAAACTTTGTGAGCGGGATAAGGGGGAAGGGAAGAAGGCTTTTTTTTCTTCTTTGGTTAGGCTATTAGATGATTGTCTTTTTACGTTACTAAAGATCTTGAAATAGGATAAATAAAATTTAAAAGTTTTAAATTTCGTGTGCTTGTTAAGACGGGGGAGTTCAATTTCTATGGGGAGAGGAAAAATTATATGATCAATTATATGATTGATTATTTATTGTTACAATAGAATAGCAGATAGAGCAGAAAAAGTAAAAAAATAAAATAAAAATACTACTTTCAAATGTTTTTAACTTTGAGTTGAGGGGGCAAAAGAGAAAAAGCAGATTTTTTGGGGATGGAGGGGGAGTTTATTAGATGAATTATTATGTATTTACCTTATTAAAATTTTATAAATAGGACAAAAAATATTACACTACCAAGTTTTAAAAACTTTAAATTTTGTGTGCTTGGTAAGAAGGAATGGGGAAGGGGAAACACCAGTTTTGGACGGGTGGGGGAAAATTTTATAATTAATTATTTATTATTACAATAAAATAACAAATATTGCAGAAAGCAGAAAAAAATAGTGTTTTAAAGATTTTAAACTCTGCATACAATCGGGGGAGGGGTGGAGTTTGAGAGTGGGAATTTAGACAAAATTTTAGAAAAATTTATATGACCAATAATTTACTGTTATAATAAAATAACAAATAGAGCAGAATTCTTAAAAATAAAATTAGAGTTTTAAAGATTTCAAACTTTGGGTACTGTGGTGGAAGCGGAGGAATTTAGGTACATGTTCTTAAAAATCAGAAATTTACTGAAACACAGAAGAATTTCATTTCTGATTAAGAAATAAAAGGAGAGTAAGATTAAGGACTTTCACAAATATTTGTGTAAAAATAAGAATATTTAAGGACCAAAAATTACTTTTGGAAAATTTAAGGACATTAAGTACTTTCAAGAACCTACAAAGCCTGTTTATGGTAGAAAATAATAATAATAATTAGATTATCTGTAGATAATACACAGGAAAACACCCTATTTTTTCCTAATCTTACATATACATAAAATGAAAGAGTGCTATAAAATATGCTAAACCTTTAATTTCTCAATTCGTTGTAACACCTTGGGCGTTGGACAAATTTGCTTTGCCAATTCAAATTTCTGAAGTGATGCTTTAAGATCTCCAATGGAAGCTAAATGCTTTCCTTCGAGCTGAAGTAATTTAAACTCTTCTATTTTAGATGGATCAATAAAATTAGCCATACCTAAATTAAAAACATAATGTAAAAATTAATAGAAAATAAATTGCATAAAGAAACATACAAAACTACATTTCAATAATAAAGTCAAATTTGAAAGGTTTGAATACTTTCAGTATTGATAAAAATAACTAATTTACAAAAGTAGCAAATGAAAAGTTAAAAATTTCAGTATCTGCTGAGGCATAAGCACTGGGGTGCACTACATAAGCACTGAATGTTTAGTCATACTGTAATGAAAATACATAAAAAAATATTACTTAGGTATAATGCAAATTAAATATAGTTACTTTTAATAAAATCCAACACAAGGATAGCAAGATATATATATGCATGTGTGTGTGTGTGGGTGACCTTTCACTTTGATAAAACAAATTTATCATAAATATAGATCTTACGCTTATAGATTTATGTTTGGCACCAATGTTATGCAGCAATTAAAGAAATAGGTGTGTATTTTTATTAAAATTGAATTGGAATTGATGATTGGAAATTCTCTGTAAGCATCCAGCTAAAATATTGTACTCCAGTTCTTAGGAAAAATACAGGATCTAAATATTACATTAACAGTCACATGATTCAAGTAGTATAAACTAGGATTGTTATGTTAAACAGGAAAAGTTTCCCACAGACTAGTTTCCTAATCACTATTGGCAGTGTGCCTATTAGGCAGTGGTTGTTTTCTGATAGGGAAAGCCATGCTATTATTTCTTATTTGATACAAGTAGTGGCTGATGATCAAGTGGAGATTTCCCAACAGAAGCAAAATTGTACTTGAGATTATAGTGCTATGACTTTGATTACTGAAGCGAGATTGATAGGGAAGAAAGACATGAGACTAACATTGATCGAAGTGTGTGTATAAATAGTGATTGAAATCCAGAAGCAACAATTTAGTGATATTGGTAGTTGCTGATAAGTGGAGGCTATGCATTTTTTTTTCTTAGTACCATTTGTTTATATGCATAAATACACTTTTTTTGGTACCATTGTTTAATATATTTTTATATGGGGATGAAATATTTATGGTAATAAGGAAAGGATAATTATTTTAATTTACAAGAAGTAATGTTAATGAGAAATAGGTTGTCTTGTTCGGTTACTAGCACTGAGTGATGGTGGGATCAATCCATATCCAAGACTTCCTTGACCCTTGAGTCATTTTGTTATGATAGATGGACACATATTCAAGCACTTTTATATTTATTATGACTTTGAATTTATTTTTCATAAATATAGCCTTGATTTATATGTTTTTTTCAATGTTTAACAGTTTTAATACTTTTTATTACAAAATCTGTAAGGCCAGGGATGTGCTATAGTACATCATTTAAGCAAAAATTTGGAGAAAGAATCAGGGTTGGGTTTTTGAAATGAGAAGTCAAAAACCTGTCGAAATGTGTCAAAAACCTTCACAATTTGTTTTAGCAATCATTAGAGTTATTTTATATATTAAATCATGCTAAAAACTGATTAAATAATAATTTATATGTTACATAAATTATTTTTATTTAGTTACACTACATTTAAGTTGTAATAAAATTATATATCAAAATTCTAATTAATTTGTAAATTGTCATGCTCAGAAAAATAGCTAAAAATATTGAAAGTACTATTAAATGTATTTTTCAAAGTAATGTATATCTGTATTACTATATGTTCAGTTTGTTATAAAAAAATTTAGCAATCTAATTTATGCTTAAAAAAAAAAAGCTTGTATAAAGCTAAAGTGACCACTATTTACTGACTGACAATAAGTTACCTAGATTTCAGGCCGTGAGGCACAGACAATCACCTCATCGAGTTGGAGGCTGAAATTCCAGGATTAGATGGAACTCGGTTAGCAAGTTAAAATGCAATAGGTTTGCCAAGTCATATCTTGGTGGAAAATACTTGCAAACCTGATTTTAGTGGTTGTCTTGTAGGTTTATCATTGTCTTTTCCTGCACCCAAAGGTATGAGAACATGAAGGACTTGGGAGCAGGAAACCACAATGGTGACCTACGAGTCAACCACTAAAATCGGGTTTGCAGATGTTTTCCGCTAAGATATGACTTGGTAGACCAGTTCCGTTTTAATATGTGAATCAAGTTTTAACTAATTCTGGGATTTCAGCCTCTAACTATATGAGGTGATTGTCTGTGCTATCGCCTCCCGGTCTATTTTTAATGATTATAAAAATGTCTGTTTTTGTACATAAACATTAAATATAAACCACAATTGCATTACAAATGTTCTCCGAGTAATTAAATGAATTGAAATATGAAATTATTATAATTAAATGTTCTTTAAATCAATCAGATGTTTTGTCAATTTCAATATTCACATATAATATATATCTTCATTTTATTATCTTAGTTTCAGTTTTCAGTTTAATTATTTAGAACATTTTGTTTATGTTAAATTTTATTTTTATACATTATAAAATAGTTTTAAAAAAAATTCTTATTTGAGCATATTATTTCAACTTTGTTTGTTTGTGGAAAACACTTAATAGGGGGCTAACATTAAAATAATATAAAAATAAAAAGATGTATATTATTTATATGTAATTTTATATACATTAAATTATACAAGTATTTTCACCATATAATTCATTTTTAAAAATTAAAGTATTTCATAGTTTGATTAGTTATATTTTTAATGTAATGATACTTTAAATTATTTTTTATTCTAGGGTAGATGTGCCAGTAACGGACACCCTTAAGGAATTTCTTTTAAAATAATTTTTCTATTAATAGTTATAATTATTATATTCCAGTTTTTTCAATATTATATTAACCTATCAACAATATTTAACCATTCTTATAGTCTCATTTCTCAATATGAATCGAAATTTAATTTTAAATAACAGAAATCTATCAAAACACCCAAAAGCCCAGCAACGGACACCCACTGGCCCAGTAATGGACACCCTCTGTTCCAGTATAATGGACACCCCATAAAAAGTAATAAATATAATTGTTTTTATGAGTGTATTTAGAACCAGAATTTAATGAATACATACTCATGAAACAAAATAGTTATTTTAAAATAAATTTAACAATTAGGATACCAGTAATTAATAAAATATTTGTGATAATCGTTTACTGTTTGCATCAATTATTGTAATTGTCAGAAGATCGATGTTTTAATTATTTTTGATGGATAGTTTAAAATACTAAATATCAGGCAATTACAGCTATCAAATTATTGAAACAGCGGGGGATTTAAAGGGTAATTAAAAAAAAAAGTTTTGGAATATTAGTGTTTAGTTTTGTCTAGGGATTGACCGAATACCGAATAGTTGATTCGGTATTCGGTGGTTCGGCATGTAAACTGAATATTCGGCTTCGGTCGAATACTTTTAAGTAATCGGCCGAATAATTGCAGACAAGTATTTTCTTAGAAGTAGAAGAATTATCTTTTATTTAGCAGAAGAATAGGCTAAACAATCAGTTTCAATATTATGTGCATGAATTCAGAGTTCAGCTGCACTACAAAAAACAAGTCAAAGGCCATTTTTAATTGAAAAAAAAAACTTTTTCCTTCCTAAATAGCCTACATAGGTGTGAGATCAAAACAACTCTCTACAACAGAGAAAAAAAAAAAGTAAGGAAGATGCGCATATTTCCCTTAACATTTAATTTTATTTACTTCTACATTAGTTTTTTTTTTTATTTATTTAAATTTATTTAATGTGTATTTTCTTTAATATACACATCAAATAAGTATATCAGAGTTCATATCTGTATATCTAAAGTGCATATTAAAGAAAATACACACATCAAATAAGTATACCCCTATCATTATCCTATAACTTTTATAACCATTATATCAAAATTGCTCAAATTTCTTTTCTTCATCACCACAATGTTAAAATATTAATCAAAATAAAATATTCTATCAATAATTGGACAGAAAATAGTTAAATGTGCAAATTGATACAATACCTTTTGTATTTTGAGAACATTCCTATTCAATATGTTAATAATTAGACTTAGACAATCAGTAAATCAGCATAATGACAACATTGTTTCTTTGTATTTGAATGAACTTTTGTTTTTCTGATAATCCTTATCCTTAATAATACCCTGTATAGTTTAATACTTTCAAAGGTTAATTTGGGGTAATGACTAATAAAATAATGATAAAATAATAAAAAATAAGTGATGAATTAATGAATTTGTGAGTGGAAAGAAGTCATTAAATTTTTTTATGTAATTAGATTTAAGAATAAAAATGTAACTGAATTAAATTATTGAGAATTTAATTTCAATTAAAGCTTATTAAAAAAACTAATATGCAAAAATGCATATTAAAAAGTTTCAAGTATTCGGTTGCCGAATACCGAAGCTTCAGTATACACTTTGACCGAAGCTTCGGTATTCGGCAAAATTGCTGCTTCGGTCAATCCCTAGTTTTCTCTCGCTATTTTTAACAATTAATCTTCCAGAGACTACTTGATATATCATCTAGAATAATTAATATTACAAATATGAAAGAAATGATATTGTGAGTTGAATATTTTAAATAGTAAATAAAATAATTTCAAAATAAAACTGTAGAACTGATGTTTGAGGGTACTGACCTGCAGATTTACTAGTTTCATGAATATTACCTATAACTTTCCTTAATATTACATTTTTTTTTTCTTTGTCAGAGGTGAATAAGGAAACATGTAAGACAGAAAATAGATTTTTAATAGCTTCCGCAACTTAATTGTTTTGATTTAAATGGAGAAAGATTAAGCCCTATGAGCCCCTCTTTGACTGTGCTCTTAAACAATACTTTATGCTTCCTGGCTGGTTTGATTACCAGATTATAAAATATGCAAGGTACATATACATTAAAAAAAGAATAAAATACTGAAATTTTATTAATCACATAAAATAACATAAAAGCAGCTATTTATAAAAGTTTTGGTGTTATTACATTTTGGTAAGTATAATTTAAAAACAAGTAATATAAAAATTTTGTTTTTAAAGTCAATTCCTACTTAGGTCATCAAAGAAAAATTTAATATAATCCCTTAAGCTAATATTAGTTTTTGTTGCATTAAAATATCTCAATTTGTTGATTTTCTATAAGCAAGTAGGTTTACAATGGAACTCTATGGGAATTTGGCGAAATATTAGAGATATCGCCAAGTTGGCGTCACTTTTGGCGACTCATTTTGGCGATCTATCACCAAGTTGGCGACAAACTTGGCGGTATTTGGCAACAGAACAGGGTTCCCCCTATGGTAACCCCTTATTGAAAATACTTTAATTGATCTTCAACAACCAATGGCCGCCATTTTGTTTCTCATGCAAAACTAAAATCAATTAATTAAAATTTAATTAATTAATTAATATTTGAAAAAACTGTATTAACATCAATTGTCATCCAGTACAAGTTTTAAAAAAATTATTTGAACTTGATAGGATGAATAATGAGTATTTTATTAACAATTGAAAATTTGAACAAGATAAATCCTTCTATATATAAAAAAAAGTTTTGATTTGGAAATGGATCAATGAAAATCTGCGTAGATATTCCGGGTAGATCCACATCCAATTTGAATGCTTAAGCATGGCCTTTCATCGTTAATATTAAAAAAACTGTTACATACAAAAATATGCAAATCGGTGGCATTATAGAGAAATGTTTGATAAACACACTGATGCAGGCCGTTTTCAAATTGAAGAATTATTTTAAGAGATATTTAATGCTAAAGTTGGACAAAATCGTTTCATTAAAAAAGTTTTATTGGAGCAAAAACTATACATGAGAATTTAATCATTTTTAGATCATTTTATACTTTATAAGTTCACGGTGTGCAGATTGTATTTATTTTCCTTATTTGACTCATTTTTTGAGGTTTTATTTCAATTTTAAATTCAAATTCTCAGCATTTCGAGAGATATTTTTTACAAATTTTAGAAAATGTTATTAATTTAAACTGTTGCCAGGTTGTATAAACAGCGCAAGCAATAATGTTTACTTCAAATTAAAAATTTATTTTACACGTGACTATTATAAACAGAAAATATAAAAAACAGGAACTCATTGAAAATTACGTCATAAAAATTATAATTACACGTGAATTTTAAAAGAGACAGAATATTGTAAAATAATAAATTCATAAACATGCGTTAGAAGTCTTAAATAGGAGAATTTACGTCACATTTACATCACATTACACTTATTATGTAAAATGAACAAAAAATAATATTGCAAAACAGTTTAAATTTAAAAATTGCTCGAGACATTTATTTGATATTTTAAGATTATCATAATATTTCATTTCTAACAAAAGTATTTTTACGTGAATATTAAAAAGAAAAAGAAAAGTTTGGTGAAAATTACGTCAGATTATAATTCTCAGATTCAAATTATTATTCAATCTTCCGAAATCTTTTTAAAGCCGATTAAATTATCGTGCTGTTAGAGTCTGCGGTGTCTGAACGGGTGTTGACGAGCGTAGCTCGTAGGGGGCAGACCCCCCTAGTCTAATATATAAAAATGAAAATTTGTCTGTCTGTAATGCTATACAAATCCACAGTTTGGAAGCCAGAATTGTGAAATGCTACGTACATGTGTATTAAAACACGGCCGAGGCAACTAAAGTAATCCGGAATCGAAATAACTTATAGTTCATTTTTAATTAATAAAAAACCACAAATTTAACAGCAATTTCCAATCAAATTGAAACATTTTTCGTTATAGCTGGTGCCAACACTTAAAAATCCACAATAAAATTCTTACCACAACAATTACTTTTGTATTGCAAGATTTCCGCGTGAAAAAAATGAAATAAATGGTTTGACGAATTTAAAAAAAGTGAAAATGACATCATAGCTGTTCTACAGCAAAATTTCCATGTGCAAAAGGAAAATAAAATAAATAGTTTGACGAATTAAAAACAAAAGTCAATGTTACGTCATAATTTTTCTGTTTTATGAATTCTGTGTGAAAAATTATAGTTATTTAATTAATTTAACGAATAAAAATGATGAAACATTACGTCATATTGGAAATATAAAGGACGTGGTGAATATATAACGTCCTACAAGTGTGAAAAAATGTATTAAAGCACGATAAAAACTCAATTATGGAAATATTGGTGTATTTTAACATTATTGCTCCAATGATGAATGGGAATAGGTTCATTTATAGCTGTATTATTTTGCGTCTGTTGTATAAATTTATACATTTTTAGGGTTTCGTTCATCTGACGAAACCCTATTCGTCTCGCTCCTCTGTCTGTCTGTCCGTCTGCCCATCTGTCACAGAGCCCGTTCTCAGAAACTATACATGTTGGAGACTTGAAATTTTGCATACTTATAGCTGAACCCTGCACATCATACGACAAATCATAAAATTTTGAAAAAGTCGTACATTTAACCCTTTGGGCTCCCACATGCGTTAAACAATTCTTTCTACGTGAGCCCCTAATTAGGTTGGAGGTGTGAAATTTTACATACTTATAGCTGAACACCTCACATCAAACCATAAAATTTTGAAAAAGTCGTACATTTAACCCTTTGGGCTCCCACATGTGTATTTCAAACAATTCTTTCTAAGTGAGCCCCTAATTAGGTTGGAAGCGTGAAATTTTACATACTTATAGCTGAACACCTCACATCAAACAATAAATCATAAAATTTTGAAAAAGTTGTACATTTAACCTTTTGGGCTCCCACATGTGTATTTTAAACAATTCTTTCTAAGTGAGCCCCTATTTAGGTTGGAGGCGTGAAATTTTGAATACTTATAGAGCTGAACACCACACACCATACGACAAATCATAAGTTTTCGAAAAAATGGTACATTTAACCCTTTGGGCTGCCACATGCCTATTTTAAGCAATTCTTTCTAACTGACTCCTTATTAAATTGGAGATTTGTAATTTTGCATACTTATAGCAGAACACCTGAGGCCAGGCGACAAATCATAAAATTTTCAAAAAGTCTTATATTATTTACTCTTCCAGGCTCTAACTTGCGTATTTTAAGCAATTTTTCTAACCTCCGCCCTTTTCACCCAGGGAACACTCTACCAACTTTTTCCGACACCCCTTTGACCATTATTTCATATTATGCACCATAGCCTTACATATTATAGTTCCACTTTTTACCGCCAGGGGTGCCTACTTATCTCGGGTGCTATCGGCCCAATCCCCTCGACTAATATATCTACGGATAGTATATAAAACAGAGTTTTGTTCGGATAGAGGTTTGTTTAGAATAGAGTGTGCCCCTGGTTGCGGAATGTGGAACTAACAGATTTTTCAAAAGGATAAAGTGTTTTGAAAGGAGTATTAAACGAAACCCTCTGTGCAATCTGTGGTCACAATTACTCATTTGTTATATTGGGTTTTCATTTGATTCATGTGTACAACACTTGGAGAGGTTTTTTTTGTTATTTTATTTTTTATGTTGCATGTTAAATTTTGAAATTGATTTTTTAAAAGAAACGTTCTTAAATTTCCGGGCAACGCCGGGTACTTTAGCTAGTATATAAATAAAGGAAGAGTGTGAGCTAATAGTAGGAATTGAATTAAATTTGATTATTTAGGTTTCCAGTTAATTCAAAGTATTTTATGCACTATAGACATTACTGAAATTGCATTTTTATTAATATCTACATGAGGTGTCCATTACTGGAAAATGACTAATTAACCATCCCAGTAATGGACACCTCCTCTTAAAACCTTAAATGAAATTTTGTAAATGGCCGTTAGTATATACAATTCTAAGTTTTCTATTGCTACTCAAACAAAAACATTCAAATTTTGCAAGAAAATAAATAATATATAAATTAAACAAAGCCAGCTCTTAATCTCTTCATTAAGATTTTCACAGAAAAACAGCGAAACTTTGAAATATTATTTTCTGCTTCCTGATTGGTTTGATTAAAATTGTCACCAATAACCCAATTTTATAAAACATGCAAGGTGGGGAATTAAAAAAAAAAAAAATTAAAGCTAAATATTTGTTAGTTAATTTTTTATGAACCAAAAACTTCAAGGGGTGTCCATTACTAGCACATCTAACCAATATTATATAGCTTACAATTATTTTCTAAGTAACTTGTTGAACCAAAAATATGTTTTGAGTTTTATAACAGGATGTGTAATTTTTAATGTCTAACTGTCAAAAAGTTTATTCAAGTGTCTAAAACTAAAAATTATGAGAAATTGTAAATTTAAAGTTGTTGTAAAAGCAATGCAATTTTAAACAGTTTAACAGTTTTGAACTCAATCTTAGGTTTTTGACAATCATTGTCAAAAACTATATCAAAAAGGGTTTTTGGTGTGATGATTAAAACCGGATAAAATCACCACACTGTCAAAAACTATCAACAATATTTAACCATTCTTATAGTCCTGATTTCCCAATATGAATCAAAATTTAATTTTAAATAACAAAAACATATCAAAACACCCAAAAGTCCAGTAATGGACTGGACGCCCTTCGGTCCAGTAGGGCACTCTCTGTTCCAGTAATGGACATCTCACAAAAAGTAATAGATATAATTGTTTTTAAGACTGTATTTAGAACCAGAATTTAACGAAAGCATACAAATGAAACAGAAAATAGTTACATTTTCAAATAAAATTAACAATTAGGATATCAATAATTTGTGAGAATTATTCACTGTTTAATTAATTGTTATTATCACAAGATCAATATTTTAAGATAGATAATATTTTAGACAGATAATTTAAAATACTAAATGTCAGCGAATTACAGCTATCAAACTATTGAGACAATGAGGGGTTTAGAGGGGTAATAAAAAAAAAATCTGAAAAAAAAGAAGGTTTGTAATATTAGTGCACAGATTCGTATATTTCCCACTATTTTATATTTTTAACAGTTAAACTCCCCGAAACTACTTGATATATTACTTGTAGTAATTAGTATTACAAATATGAAAGAAATGATACTGCAGGTTGAATGTTTAAAATAATTTCAAAATAAAAAGGCAGAACTGACGCTTGAGGCCACTGATCTGCCCATTTACTAGTATCATTTACACCAGAGTTTGTAAGTATCATGATATTTTCGAAAAAATAAAAAATATCCAATATTTTCGATATATATGGTAGCTGTGCCAGTAATGGACACCCTTCCAGTAATGGACACCCCTTGATGTTTTTGGTTCATAAAAAAATAACTAATAAATATTTAGCTTTAATTATTTTTTTTTATAATTCCAATTTTGCATGTTTTATAACACTGGGTATGTTTTATAAAACCCCCTTGTATGTTTTATAAAACTATGTTATTGTTGACACTTTTAATCAAACCAATCAGGAAGCAGAAAATAATGTTTCAAAGTTTTGCTGTTTTTCTGTGAAAATCTTAATGAAGAGGTTAAGAGCTGGCTTTGTTTGATTAATTTATATATTATTTATTTTCTTGCAAAATTTGAATGTTTTTAAAGAAAATAAGTTAAAACTGGTGTGATGACTAAGAACAAACAATCTTCTTGAAACATTTTTAAATGCACTAGGCCTTTCGAAAGATCCGAGTCTTTCTTCGTCAGGCGCAAAAAAGACGTCCTTCTACTATGAAAGCAGAGGCAAGACGCCTGTGTTCTTAAATGTTTTTGTTTGAATAGCAATATAAAACTTTGAATTTTATATACTAATGGCTATTTACAAAATTTCATTTCTTTTTAAGGTTTTAAGAGGGGGTGTCCATTACTGGGATGGTTAATTAGTCATTTTCCAGTAATGGACACCCCATGTAGACATTGCTAAAAATGCAATTTTAGTAATCTGTGCACTAATATTACAAACCTTTTTTTTTTTTTTCAGATTTTTTTTTTTTATTACCCCTCTAAACCCCTCATTGTCTCAATAGTTTGATAGCTGTAATTCGCTGACATTTAGTACAGTCAAACCTCTATTTAACGAACCTCTATTTTGCGAATTTCTCTATTTTGCAAACTTTTTCTTAGAACCAAGAACATTTTGCAAATTTCTTCGTAAAATAACCTCCAAATAGCGAAGTCCATTCTCTATTTAACGAACTTTTTCTTGTGACCTAATTTTTTTTTCTCCTTATTTCTCAAAATATTTCCGGACATTTCAAACTTATTTTTTCTTTTAACACATTTTATGATGATCAGTGACCTTGAATTGGTTTTATCAGGCGCCTAACTCGCCGAGCGCAGTTAAATCGTGTCATTCTTTTTGCATTTCATCCAGGAATGGCAGATTTTCATTATCCCCCTTTCACCTTCAATGGAGCTGCCCCGTGTCCTTGAAGTAGAGGCTCCTGAATTCTAGATTTTTGATTAGGTGTGCTATTAATTTCGGTTCTTATAGCTCGAAAATGTTTGAATATCAAAGAAAAAAATTTAATTCTTGATCAGGTGGATAAAGGAGTGAAGAAAAAGGATGTTGCTTTAAAATTTGGTATTCCTCCAAACAGCTTATCAACCATAATAAAAAATTGTGATAAGTTACAAAATTATGATTCATCCAATTCTTGTTTAAAACGTTTAAAAACATGTGTCTATGAAGATGTGGATGAGGCAGTTTTGAAGTGGATACACACAATACGAGATAAAAATGTTCCGATCTCTGGGCCTTTCATAATTGAGAAAGCTCTTAAATTTGCGAAGGCATTGGGATACGATGAATTTCGAGGAAGCAGTGGGTGGCTTGAAAAATTTAAGAGAAGACACGGAATTGCGGCAAAAATAATATCTGGTAAAAATAAAGACGTTGATGATAATGATAGTAAAAATTGGATAACGGGGACACTGAGTAAAATTTTAAAAGACTATAAGCCAGAAAACATCTTTAATGCGGATGAGACTGCTTTATTTTTCCAATGTTTGCCTCAGAAGACATTAACATTTAAAAAAGAAAAATGCTTTGGCGGAAAAAAAAAGTAAAGCAAGAATAACTGTCATGTTAGGTGCGAATATGGCTGGATATCAGAAATTGAAACCATTAGTTATCGGAAGAAGCAAGAACCCAAGATGTTTAAAAGGCACAAAATCTTTGGAGGTTGATTATGACTCTAACAAAAAGTCTTGGATAACGCCAAAAATTTGTGAAAAATGGATTAAAAAGTTGGACAAACGTATGACTGCAGAGTGTCGCCAAATTGCTCTCGTTTTTGACAATTGTCGTGCCCATCCAAAGGAAATCAATCAAAAATTGAAAAATATTACAGTTTTTTACTTACCACCTAACACTACATCAAAACTGCAGCCAATGGATCAAGGAGTGATCAAGAGCTTCAAAATGCACTATCGCAAAAGAATAACGCGAAAAGTTATCACTGCGCTTGAGAACAATCAACCTATGCCAAAGATAAACTTACGGGAAAGCATATCAGAAATTTCCAAAGCATGGAACTATGATGTCACAGATCGAACTATTCGCAACAGTTTTGCAAAAGCTGGATTCTGTGTCAGCAATGAAAATTTGGCAAATACGGAAGACGAAGACGATATTCCATCAGAAGAACTTAAAAAAATGTGGATACAGCTCAGGGAAAATGAAGAAATTAACGATGACGTGCTGATTGAGGATTTTCTTTCACTTGATTCCGAAGTTGAGACCTCAGAAACGCTAACTGAATTAGATATTTTGGACAGTGTAAAAAATAAAAACAATCCAGCAAAGAATTGCGATGAAGACGAAGATGATGAAGATGGAAATGATCATGATGCAGAAATTAACAAACCTTCACATGATGAAATGCTAAAATCCTTTGAAACAATCCGACGTGGTTCGAAGAAAATACACCTGAAGGGATTTTTGGCGCATTGCAGAGATGCGAGACATATTATGAGAGAACACTTTTTCAAACAAAAAACTCAGACAAAATTAACAGACTTTTTCAGTAATTAAATTAAAGGACTCATGTGGTAATGTATATTTAAAATTACATGTTATAATAGATACGATAATGATTCATTAATTTTAATTTAAAACTGTTTTCTTAGGACTGAAAATAGTGTATTCCCATACAATGTTTTGTATTATTCTTGTTTTCCTTGCAGATTTCTTTTTGATGGGTAAAATAAAGAAAATCGATATTATGATATTGTTTATACAAAAATAAGATTAATACTTTTTTTAAATAATATTTAGTGTTTATGAATCTAAATTCTATTTTAGGCTGTTTAAAATATTTAAAAAAGTGAATCTCTATTTAACGAATTTTCCCTATAACGAACTTTTTTTCGGGATTTAGCGACTTCGTTAACTAGAGGTCCGACTGTATTTTAAATTATCTGTCTAAAATATTATCTATCTTAAAATATTGATCTTGTGATAATCACAATTAATTAAACAGTGAATAATTCTCACAAATTATTAATATCCTAATTGTTAAATTTATTTGAAAGTATAACTATTTTCTGTTTCATTTGTATGCTTTCGTTAAATTCTGGTTCTAAATAGTCTTAAAAACAATTATATCTATTACTTTTTGTGAGATGTCCATTACTGGAACAGAGAGTGCCCTACTGGACTGAAGGGCGTCCAGTCCATTACTGGACTTTTGGGTGTTTTGATATGTTTTTGTTATTTAAAATTAAATTTTGATATTCATATTGGGAAATCAGGACTATAAGAATGGTTAAATATTGTTGATAGTTTTTGACAGTGTGGTGGTTTTATCCGGTTTTAATCATCATGCCAAAAACCCTTTTTTGATATAGTTTTTGACAATGACTGTCAAAAACCTAAGATTGAGTTCAAAACTGTTAAACTGTTTAAAATTGCATTGCTTTTACAACAACTTTAAATTTACAATTTCTCATAATTTTTAGTTTTAGACACTTGAGTAAATTTTTTGACAGTTTTAGACATTAAAAACCACATATCCTGTTATAAAACTCAAAACATGTTTTTGGTTCAACAAGTTACTTAGAAAATAGAAAATAATTGTAAGCTATATAATATAGGTTAGATGTGCTAGTAATGGACACCCCTTGAAGTTTTTGGTTCATAAAAAATTAACTAATAAATATTTAGCTTTCATTTTTTTTTCTTTTATTCCCCCTTGCATGTTTTATAAAATTGGGTTATTGTTGACAATTTTAATCAAACCAATCAGGAAGCAGAAAATAATATTTCAAAGTTTTGCTGTTTTTCTGTGAAAATCTTAATGAAGAGGTTAAGAGCTGGCTTTGTTTAATTTATATATTATTTATTTTCTTGCAAAATTTGAATGTTTTTGTTTGAGTAGCAATAGAAAACTTAGAATTGTGTATACTAACGGCCATTTACAAAATTTCATTTAAGGTTTTAAGAGGAGGTATCCACTACTGGGATGGTTAATTAGTCATTTTCCAGTAATGGACAACCCATGTAGACATTAATAAAAATGCAATTTCAGTAATATCTATAGTGCATAAAATACTTTGAATTAACTGGAAACCTAAATAATCAAATTTAATTTTTAAATTATACTTACCAAAATGTAATAACACCAAAACTTTTATAAATAGCTGCTTTTAAGTTATTTTATGTGATTAATAAAATTTTGATATTTTATTTATTACTATTATTTTTTTATGTAGTACATATATATACCTCACATATTTTATAATCTGGCAATCAAACCAGCCAGGAAGCAGAAAATACTGTATCAGAGCACAGTCAAAGAGGGGCTCATAGGGCTTAATCCCTCTCCGTTTAAATAAAAACAATTAAGTTACAGAAGCTATTAAAAATCCATTTTCTGTCTTAAATGTTTCCTTATTAAAAAAAAAAAAAAAAAAAAAAATGTAATACTATTAATGAAAGTTATAGGTAATATTCATGAAACTAGTAAATCTGCAGATCAGTGGCCTCAAACATCAGTTCTACAGTTTTATTTTGAAATTATTTTATTTAATATTTAAAATATTCAACTCACAATATCATTTCTTTCATATTTGTAATATTGATTATTGTAAATGATATATCAAGTAATCTCTGGGAGATTGTTAAAAATAGCGACACAAAACTAAACATTAATATTCCAAAACTTTTTTTTTTATTTTTTTTAATTACCTTTTAAATCCACCACTGTTTCAATAATTTCATAGCTGTAATTGTCTGATATTTAGTATTTTAAACTATCCATCTAAAATAATTAAAACATCGATCTTCTGACAATTACAATAATTGATGCAAACAGTAAACGATTATCACAAATATTTTATTAATTACTGGTATCCTAATAGTTAAATTTATTTAAAAATAACTATTTTGTTTCATTAGTATGTATTCGTTAAATTCTGGTTCTAAATACAGTCATAAAAACAATTATATTTATTACTTTTTATGGGGTGTCCATTATTGGAACAGAGGGTGTCCACTACTGGGCCAGAAGGTGTCCATTACTGGGC
>OZ010793.1:332782069-332950468 GCA_963932465.1 Maratus speciosus
ATGGGCCTGTTCAAAAGTGCAGCTCACGCAGCGCGCGTGCTCAGAAGTTTTTACCATGGAGTAGGTCTTATCGAAGAAAGGAATTTTCAAATAATTCAATTATTTCATTATTTTTATGGTTCAAAACAGGTAAAACCAACGACTATATTTCTTTATCTTTCCAAAACATGGTTTTTGTAACAGGAATACATGCCTATGTTCACTCAGATAAAATTCAAAATATTCCGGAAAGAGTCACGTGACCTATTTTATCCACTTCAGCTTGATCAGCAATCAGTCAACCGCACACAAATATCGCGCAAACCACAGACTTCTAATATAAGTAGACTCCCAATCCCATTGTTCTCTCGGGAAGGTTTTGACTCCAACATGTTTTGCTTTCATCGCCAAAAGGGTGCCGTATTTTGGCGGTAATCCCTTTATTGGCAACTTTCGGATTTCATCCTCGCAATAAAATAAATGTAAACATAGAAGCGAAACTACAAGCTGACGCGAAAGTTGTCATTTTAAAAGCTAAAATAAAAAGTTCTTAAAAGAACTGTTAAAGGGTAAATTAAAAAGAAAAGCAAAAGTACCGTCAACTCAAGACAAACGATGTTTCGGCGGGAAAACTGGAGAGAGATTCCGAGGAGATTTTGGCGGGAGAAAAACCGGTTTGGCGCGCTAAATCTGCCTTCCATCACGTGATGGAGGGTAGAGATGTAGGAGACAAGAAAAGGTTGCCGATTGGGAGTCTACTTATATTAGAAGTCTGTGGCGCAAACTACCCCAAAAAAATTATGTGGGTGATTTGATCACGTGATTGTGCATTTTGTGCTTATGTTTCATTGGTTATGCTTTGTTTGGTAGGTTGACTGATACAATTTAACAATTCAATTGGAGATCTAAATATTTTAACTTTTTAACAATTTTCTTTTTATTTGTTTAAAAATGATTTATCAGTTGCTTTATATTTTTCGTGATAGAATGCTGTTCATAAACCAAAATTGTGATATCAACATATTACAAGATTTTGAAATTTGCAATGTTAGTTAGACAATTTTTCAAAGAAGGTTTTAGTATATATATTTCTTATTTTACGATTGCCGTGCGGATTAATACCGTGTGAATCGTGAATAACAGACAAAATGCATCATAAAACATGAGAAACAAATGACACTCAAAATCACGTTAATATAAGCAAAATACTTAATTATACTTTCAATAAAAAATTTATAAGCATTCTAATCTAATAATATTTTATCACTACAAAACTAGATGGCAAACCCCATATATTTTATCCAGGGCTTAATTTCTAACAAAAAAAGTACCGGAGCCCTAATATTCTGTGGTACCGGTACAACAGCTGTACCGTCCCTCCTCCCCCCCCCCCCCCTGTCACTCTGACCTGCATATTTATATTTTGTAGATTATTTGCAAAATCTAAAGCATTTTTTTGTTTTAGCAAAATAAAAATTTTAAATATATCTATCAGCTGCTATTAGCTGTCAACTATTCCACTTTTTAGTGATAACTCCTTCTGAATAGTAATCTTTGCCTAATTTTAATGTTAATTAATTACAGAATTCTTCGATTAAGTATGGTAAGGATTATAATTAAGAAATAGTGTTAACACGAAAAAGGTATAGCTCGCAGCTATGCATTTTTAAGGAAAAAATGAATGAAATTTACAGAAATTAATATTTATATGCTTAAGAATGGAACAATGTTTTACAATTTCCTATAAAAGGTGCATATCTTAAACAATAATCGAATAACCGCATAACAATTTATTGTGGTGAGTCCCTGAAAATCAGATTAAATTAAAAATCTGACACCGTTATCGGAAAGAATCGGTGCTTTTATAGAAGAAGGGGAAACACTGTTCGATTGCTTTCTATCAGAATAACAATGCATTTCAATTATATCTACTTACAAATTAAAGTGACTTCCTAAACGTGCAGAGCAGAGCCCCAGCATGGGTACCGTTCATGATACAAAATAAATAGAAGAATAACTAACGTGATTTTTATACCCGTATGCAATAGAAGACAAAAAACCTCAAACAAACAAAACCTCAAGCTGATGCTCGTTGGCTAAAACAGAAAATATTCTTTTCAAGTTAGATATCTAAATAAAATAAAATAAAAACCCAGCCAATAAAAAATTATCCTAATCTCACACAGACACACACACAAAAATCGAACTGAAAGCAAATTCATTGTTCAGTCTCCTGAGTGGCGCTGTATCAACACGTCGACCACATAATTTGAAATAGAAAAACACGGTTTCTATTTCTCCCTCATTCTAATCGAAATAACATTAAAATGATTTGAAATAGAATATAATACGTAAATTTAAACGAGGAAAAGTTTTTTTTCTGTACATGAACAAATAAAATTTTAAATGTAATACAGATTGAGCTCGAGTCAGTTCAATCCCTAAACTGATATAAAAATTGAGTTCGTTTTATCTCCATCTCCTACGTGTGCGACACATTACGTCTCTTATAGGTGTTTTGGTAAAAAAGAATGCAAAAGCTTGAAGATGGGAACGAAAGGAAAATATAATTTAGGCTTCACTTTTTCGGAAGCGCTATTGCACTGGGCTCCGGAGCCCTGTATTTATGAGCTCCGGTGAATTCAGACCAATACTTAAATATTTACTAAAAACAGAGAAGTACCGGAGCCGGGCTCCGGCGCAAATTAAGCCCTGATTTTATCTCTTTAAAAAAGAGATAAAATATTGTGCAGATATTTTTAGTTAAAATAATATACATCTAATACATTTTGTTTTTATAATATTTTCATATTGATTTTAATACCATAAAATATGATTAGCATCCTAATCTCGATAAAAATTCACTCCTAAAGTACTCAAAAAGAAAAAAAGAAAGAAAAACATCAAGAAATTACCCTACGCTCAAACGGATATTTTCGCACAATACTTATTTTTTCATTTGCTTTATATATATATACTCTATATGTACATATATATCACTTTGAAACGAAACTAAATATTAAAAGGCGTTCAAATCTAAAACTTTCATCGAGAAATACCTCATTTTCTCGTATTTAAATAAGTATTTTATTATTATAATAGAAATACATGTGCTTCTGTATTATTAATATAAAAATTTATCTTTATAAAAAATATCTTACTTTATATGAAAAATATAAAGCAATCAAAAAAAAAAAAAAAAATCACGAATGCATTTTGGGACGCGAAGGATTCGAACCCATAGCCCCTAGTCTCGAGTTTAAAGCGCTATCCATTCAGCCATCTAGCTCGTCTTTTATTTGCAACAAATTATCTTTATAATTAGCACCATAATTAATCAAACCGTTATTTGTTCGTGAACGCGGTAAACTTTTATTGCATCCACGATAAAGAACCACTCCATGTTCCTGTCTCCTGAGCTCGCGCGCGTGCTTGTTGAACACACTCAATGATTTTAATAATCGATTGTAGATTCTCGAAAGTAATCGATTGTGTTTTTTACGATGATGATTTTTTTCGATTGGTAAATTTTATCACTACTTCAAGTACATCTGTACTTTTCAACCACACTGTACATCGCCTAGAAGAAGTGTGGAAAATGGCTACAAAATAGTGCTACAAAATTGAATCCCATAAATGTGCAACGATGCTGAATAACAAGATGTCGATCGTAGCGCCATCGTACTGATTTAAAAACGATAGTCATTCTAAAAGAGACTCTTTAACCTATTTCACGTCATTCCTTAACTAAATTAGCTTATAACGGGCCAAAATATCTTATATTTATAGTTTCCGATATTTAACATTCTATAATTTTTGAAAACACAGTGTTTATTGGGCTCTCCCATCCATGCTAGAGTACCTAGATATCAGAGTGACGATATAGTTTGAGCACCTCAAAAAGGCTTAAAATATCGATTATTTTGAAAGATTTTATCCTAATCGTCTATGGATTTTTAAGCTGTTGTAGTGGGTTTTATTTTTTATAATCTGGCAACACTTAAGGAGGGTGGCTTTTTGAAAAGTTTATTTTATTATTTCATGTATAAAAAAACATTTTTTGTTTTGAAAATCGGAATTAAATGTTGTTTATGATCTCAGTTCATTCATATTTGTGTTGAATATTCATGTTTTGGTACGCGTATATCTTTTAACGTCCTGTTTTAGTTATGTATTTAACTTCGTTAATTTTTGTAATTATATTTATGAATGCAAATCTTTGTTGAGTTAAACCTGCCTTATTTGTTTTACAAATTCTAAATATTTCTCGTTTTATGGTAAACTTAAAATCAGAAGCTATTTTACGACAACATTTTAATGTTCGGTGAATGTAATATACAGACTAATATATGTAATGTATCAGAATATAATGTATTGGACTTTTTTTCATCAAGTGTAGCTGTTCATTTTTTTTATGTTCTGTGATATGTATTTTAATTTTATCAGTTCAAACTGTTTTTATTATAAATGTTATAGGGTAGATGTGCCACTAATGGACACCCTTCAATGTTTTTGGTTTATAAAAAACTAACCAATATAGATTTAGCTTTTATTATTTTTTTCATAACTTCTCCTTGTATGTTTTATAATCTGGGTTATTGTTGACACTCTTAAATCAAATCAAACCAATCAGAAAGCAGAAAATAATGTTTCAAAGTTCTGCTGTTTTTCAGTGAAAATCTTAATGAAGATGCTAAGAGCCGGCTTCATTTAATAAATTTATATATATTCTTTATTTTCTTGCAAAATTTGAATGTTTTTTTTTTTTTTTTTTCGTAGTAATAGAAAACTTTGAATTTTATATACTAATGGCCATTTACAAAATTTCATTTATTTTTAAGGTTTTAAGACCCATGCCCATTACTGGAGCACAAAATTAGACAATTTCCAGTAATGGACACCCCATGTAGACATTGCTAAAAATGCAATTTCAGTTATTTCATAGTGCATAAAATCGTTTGTCATAACTGAAAACTTAAGTAATAAACTTTTTATTTTTAAATTGCTCACATCATGGTTTGATATTTTCATATATTTGACACTAATTTTTAAATGTAGAAACTAATATAATAATTATGTGGGATAATATTTACTTAAAACAGCTACTGAAAGTTAAACTGTCTAATTTAGAGAAGTTATTTACAGTATCATTAGAATCTCTTCTGGTTTCGGTTTTCTTTAGTTTAAACTACACAACAGGTTAGAGAATAAAAAAGCACGCAAGCTTAACATTTATGTTAAATTTTTCAATAAAAACAAATTATTTTGTTCTATAAAACAGAAAATTTCCTGGAAATTTGATAATTAATCCTTTTCAATTAGTTGATCTTCAATTTTGTTACATAAATGAAAAGAAAGAATACTACATTTAGAATATTGTTTTATTAAGTTTTCAGGCTAAATGCAATATGTTTTAGTTTCTAATTTATATTAGGTCTGAAATTATTTATAATTATCAATAAGTTGACTATTTTGAAAATATCAGATATAGGGTAGATGTGCCAATAATGGACACCCTTAAGGAATTTCTTTAAAAAATATTTTTTTATTAATAGTTATAATTATTATATTCCACTTTTTTCAATATTATATTAATCTATCAACAATATTTAACCATTCTTATAGCCTCATTTCCCCATATGAATAGAAATTTAATTTTAAATAACAGAAATATATCAAAAGCCCAGTAATGGACACCTTCTGGCCCAGTAGTGGACACCCTCTGTTCCAATAATGGACACCCCATAAAAAGTAATAAATATAATTGTTTTTATGACTGTATTTAGAACCAGAATTTAACGAATACATACTAATGAAACAAAATAGTTATTTTTAAATAAATTTAACAATTAGGGTACCAGTAATTAATAAAATATTTGTGATAATCGTTTACTGTTTGCATCAATTATTGTAATTGTCAGAAGATCGATGTTTTAATTATTTTAGATGGATAGTTTAAAATACTAAATATCAGACAATTACAGCTATCAAATTATTGAAACAGTGGTGGATTTAAAAGGTAATTAAAAAAAAAAAAAAAAGTTTTGGAATATTAATGTTTAGTTTTGTGTCGCTATTTTTAACAATCTTCCAGAGATTACTTGATATATCATTTATAATAATCAATATTACAAATATGAAAGAAATGATATTGTGAGTTGAATATTTTAAATACTAAATAAAATAATTTCAAAATAAAACTGTAGAACTGATGTATGAGGCTACTGATCTGCAGATTTACTAGTTTCATGAATATTACCTATAACTTTCATTAATAGTATTACATTTTTTTTTTTTTTTTTTTAATAAGGAAACATTTAAGACAGAAAATGGATTTTTAATAGCTTCTGTAACTTAATTGTTTTTATTTAAATGGAGAGGGATTAAGCCCTATGAGCCCCTCTTTGACTGTGCTCTTATACAGTATTTTCTGCTTCCTGGCTGGTTTGATTGCCAGATTATAAAATATGTGAGGTATATATATGAACTATGAACTACATAAAAAAATAATAGTAATAAATAAAATATCAAAATTTTATTAATCACATAAAATAACTTAAAAGCAGCTATTTATAAAAGTTTTGGTGTTATTACATTTTGGTAAGTATAATTTAAAAATTAAATTTGATTATTTAGGTTTCCAGTTAATTCAAAGTATTTTATGCACTATAGATATTACTGAAATTGCATTTTTATTAATGTCTACATGGGTTGTCCATTACTGGAAAATGACTAATTAACCATCCCAGTAGTGGATACCTCCTCTTAAAACCTTAAATGAAATTTTGTAAATGGCCGTTAGTATACACAATTCTAAGTTTTCTATTGCTACTCAAACAAAACCATTCAAATTTTGCAAGAAAATAAGTAATATGTAAATTAAACAAAGCCAGCTCTTAACCTCTTCATTAAGATTTTCACAGAAAAACAGCGAAACTTTGAAATATTATTTTCTGCTTCCTGATTGGTTTGATTAAAATTGTCAACAATAACCCAGTTTTATAAAACATGCAAGGGGGAATAAAAGAAAAAAAGATTAAAGCTAAATATTTATTAGTTAATTTTTTATAAACCAAAAACTTCAAGGGGTGCACATCTAACCTATATTATATAGCTTACAATTATTTTCTATTTTCTAAGTAACTTGTTGAACCAAAAACATGTTTTGAGTTTTATAACAGGATATGTGATTTTTAATGTCTAAAACTGTCAAAAAATTTATTCAAGTGTCTAAAACTAAAAATCATGAGAAATTGTAAATTTAAAGTTGTTGTAAAAGCAATGCAATATTAAACAGTTTAACAGTTTTGAACTCAATCTTAGGTTTTTGACAGTCATTGTCAAAAACTATATCAAAAAAGGGTTTTTGGCATGATGATTAAAACGGGTTAAAACCACCACACTGTCAAAAACTATCAACAATATTTAACCATTCTTATAGTCCTGATTTCCCAATATGAATCAAAATTTAATTTTAAATAACAAAAACACCCAAAAGTCCAGTAATGGACTGGACGCCCTTCGGCCCAGTAGGGCACTCTCTGTTCCAGTAATGGACATCTCACAAAAAGTAATAGATATAATTGTTTTTAAGACTATTTAGAACCAGAATTTAACGAAAGCATACAAATGAAACAGAAAATAGTTATACTTTTAAATAAATTTAACAATTAGGATATCAATAGTTTGTGAGAATTATTCACTGTTTAATTAATTGTGATTATCACAAGATCAATATTTTAAGATAGATAATATTTTAGACAGATAATTTAAAATACAGTCGGACCTCTATTTAATGAAGTTGCTAAATCCCGAAAAAAAGTTTGTTATATGGAAAATTCGCTAAATAGAGATTCACTTTTTAAAATATTTTAAACAGCCTAAAATAGAATTTAAATTCATAAACACTAAATATTATTAAAAAAAAGTATTAATCTTTTTTTTTTTGTATAAACAATATCATAATATCGATTTTCTTTATTTTACCCATCAAAAAGAAATCTGCAAGGAAAACAAGAATAATACAAAACATTGTACGGGAATACACTATTTTCAGTCCTAAGAAAACAGTTTTAAATTAAAATTAATGAATCATTATCGTATTTAATTGTATGCGCATAATTTAATCGCATGTAATTTTAAATATACATTACCACATGAGTCCTTTAATTTAATTACTGAAAAAGTCTGTTAATTTTGTCTGAGTTTTTTGTTTGAAAAAGTGTTTTCTCTCATATGTCTCGCATCTCTGCAATGCGCCAAAAATCCCTTCAGGTGTATTTTCTTCGAACTGTAATCCACATCGGATTGTTTCAAAGGATTTTAGCATTTCATCATGTGAAGGTTTGTTAATTTCTGCATCATGACCATTTCCATCTTCGTCTTCATCGCAATTCTCTGCTGGATTGTTTTTATTTTTTACACTGTCCAAAATATCCAATTCAGTTAGCGTTTCTGAGGTCTCAACTTCGGAATCAAGTGAAAGAAAATCCTCAATCAGCACGTCATCGTTAATTTTTTCATTTTCCCTGAGCTGTATCCACATTTTTTTAAGTTCTTCTAATGGAATATCGTCTTCGTCTTCCGTATTTGCCAAATTTTCATTGCTGACACAGAATCCAGCTTTGGCAAAACTGTTGTGAATAGTACGATCTGTGACATCATAGTTCCATGCTTTAGAAATTTCTGATATGCTTTCCCGTAAGTTGATCTTTGGCATAGGTTGATTGTTCTCAAGTGCAGTGATAACTTTTCGCGTTATTCTTTTGCGATAGTGCATTTTGAAGCTTTTGATCACTCCTTGATCCATTGGCTGCAGTTTTGATGTAGTGTTAGGTGGTAAGTAAAAAACTGTAATATTTTTCAATTTTTGATTGATTTCCTTTGGATGGGCGCGACAATTGTCAAAAACGAGAGCAATTTGGCGCCACTCTGCAGTCATACATTTGTCCAACTTTTTAATCCATTTTTCACAAATTTTTAACGTTATCCAAGACTTTTTGTTAGAGTCATAATTAGGGATTGACCGAAGCAGCAATTTTGCCAAATACCGAATACCAAAGCTTCGGTCGAAGTGTACACCGAATATTCGGTATTCGGCAACCGAATACTTGAAAATTTTTAATACGCATTTTTGCATATACTAGCTTTTTTAATAAATTTTAATTGAAATGAAATTCTCAATAATTTAATTCAGTTACATTTTTATTCTTAAATCTAATTAACAAAAAATTTAATGAATTCTTTCCACTCACAAATTTATTAACCCATCACTTATTTTTTATTATTTTATCACTAGTCAATACCCAAAAATAACCTATGAAAGTATTAAACTATGCAGGCTATTATTAAGGATAAGGATTGCCAGAAAAACATAAGTTCATTCGGTACTTTTCGGTTAGCCGGGCGCCAGTGTTATAGTTACATACATATATACATATATATGCACATATATGTACATACCGGGTGTCCCAAAAATGACTGATGGATTTTAAAATTCAATAACTTCCAAACGGTGACAGATATTTAAAAAATTCTTGCAGGAGGGTTATGTATGGTGTCAGGAATTTTTTTACTGGGATTTTTGATTTTAGTTCGAATTTCAAACAATAGATGGCGCTGACAGCTGTTGCCGCTCAGTCGAGGCCTAAACTGACGTCACACAGCCTTCACGCGAAGGAAGGAGATTAAAGCTATGGAGTGGGTCTCATTCCCCAGCACAATCTTGCTTTTAGGGCCCGATTCTGAACTCATTCGATATGATTTCAATGCAGAGCATTGTTGACATAAAAACAAAAAATTCTTTGATAGTGGAATACAGCGTTAAGAACTGGGCATGAATTTAAGAAGTAGTATTCGAGTTTGCAGGCGATTTTACATTGATGAAGTTTTATTTTCCCGAATTAAATTACTTTTTATAGTCTGATTTAAAGAATAGTTTATGTATCGTATTTTAAAACTAGGTGAAGAGATTTAATATTTTTTATTGTTGTTACAAGTTTCATAACTTTTATTACACTCTAATAAATTTTAGATCTTTTAAGAGGCTCCGGGACACATTTTCGAATAATTTTTATTTTTGAATTAAAATTCAGAATTTTCTTGTGATGGGTAACCATATCATTTGTAAACAAAATCACATAATAAAACTTCTCATACTTTTTTTTAAATTTAAAATTTAAATATTATTTAAAAAGTGAAGTAGTTTAAAATCATTATAACTCAAAATATTATTAATAGAATTTTATTTTTTTTTCATTTAAATAAACAGAAATATATAAGTTTTAATTTGTATTCAGCATTTTGTAAAATATTAATTAAAAAAAATTAAAAAATAAATGGTGTAACATTAAAAAAAAATCATTATTTCAAAAAGCCCCACCAGTGCCTGAGAGGTCTGCTCTCGAAGCTGATAGACGGGAGGTGCTGGGTTCGATCCCAATCGCGCCGGTCGGCCTAATCGTTCGGAGTTTTCTTCGAACCTTGGATTTCCAAGCGTTAATACGGGTTAGGTTCCCTTAGAAAGACACCCCACGAAGGGCACTCCCCCCCAGGGCCTATATCCCTCGCGCAGATAATTGGCCGTCATAAATACAACATTCAACCAAAGATTATTTCAAAAGTAATTTTTTTTATTTTTCAAACGTGCTGAATCAAAATTAAAGTAAAGTAATTGAAAAAGACATGTTTCAAGTTTAAGCAATTTACCTTTAATGGTTCTTGATTTTAAGAATTTAAATATGAGAAATGTTGAAAAAACCCATCATGAAGAATAAAGCATTTTTACAAGAAGTCGTCTCTATGACAGCCATTGCCTGAAAGCTAGATTTTGAAAACCAACCAAAACGAAAAAATTAATATTTCTTGTTCTAAGATAGAAACACGATTTAAAAGTTATTTTAAGCACAAAAAAAACCAAGAAATTTTTAATGAAATAAAATATTTGTACAAAATTTGAAGATTTTTGTGACCCGGACCACCTTAAGGAAGTTCGTCAGTAGGTTTTTATGAATGTTGGATAATAATCGTGAAAATGGTTAATAGTTTATTATTGTTCAAAATAACTACTTAAAAACAAATATTCGAAGTTACGTTGTCTAACCCTTTTGAATAGGCGTATTATATCGTTGCATTAATATTAAAAAAATAAAATGAATGCTAGTTAAATAAAATTTTGTTTGGCAGTTTGACATTAAAATATTGTACTACATGCAGCTTCATCTTGATGTTTGATAAAATAAAACTAGTAAATATTTTTTATCTACATCTACTATTTAAATTGAAAAAATGTGTTAATAGAATTCTTGGAGATTGAATTTTTATACTTTGTCAACTCTTTCTACACACAAATGCTAATATGCATATATTTTTTAATAATAATGATATCAATGATATCTAATGTGATAAACTATAAGTTCAAATTAAACGTGACAAGGGTCTAAAACTTAGTAGTACTTAAATTATTGAAGGCCACAAACAAATTTTTATAAAAAAAAATTTCTTGATATAAATTGAGACCGTATTTCTAATAGCACTTTTTGTTGGAATGCAATTGTAATTGTAAAACATTTTAGTTTATATATATTTTTAAAAATTCATGAATCGTAATAATCAGGGCTTGGCAAATGCGGTCGCCACTTGCAACCAATATTTTTTACTCGACGACCAAGATTTTTAATCTGGCGGTTTTTGTAGTGTTAACGAAAGAACAAAGTGCAAACGGCATTTTCCATATCATGCACAGAAAACGACATTCTTTATTGCTCTAGCCAGCTAGCATGTCATGTCATGTGATTAGAATGTGGGGAGAGAATGGGTCGTTCTTACGGGTTGTTTACCAATGTTTTTTGCAAGAGGGTTCGGTTTACAGTCTTTCAGAGAAATTTGGTAGTAGTGGCCCAAGAAGGGGGGGGGGGGGTTGAGGGATAATTTTAAATATTAGAATAATAACTTTATTTAATGAAGAATATTCTATAATTATACGTGTTTAGTGTTTGAATTATCATCCATAGTAAATGGAAAAAAATTCCACTGAAAATAAGAAGGACATTTTTTAGAGGGGGGGGGGGGATTTATTCTTACCGATTTCATTGTTGTATTAAATCAATACTTAGAATGATATATTAAACTAATCCTAAGATTTATGTATAAAATCAATCCTATTGCTGTATTAAATCAATCCTTTGATTGTTGAAAAACCCGTAAGAACGACCCACCCTCTCCCCACATTCTAATCACATGACATGACATGCTAGCTGGCTAGAGCAGCAGATAATGTCGTTTTCTGTGCATATCGAAAATGCCGTTTACACTTTGTTCTTTCGTTAACACTACAAAAACCGCCAGATTATAAATCATAGTCATCGAGTAAAAATATTGGTTGCAAGTGGCGATCGCATTTGTCAAGCCCTGATTATTACGATTCGTGAATTTTTTAAATATATATATAAAATAAAGAGCTTTAAAATTACAATTGCATTCTAACAAACGTGCAATTAGAAATACGGTCTTAATTTATATCAAGATAAAAATTTCAATAAAAATTTGTTTGTGACCTTCAATAATTTAAGTACTATTAAGTTTTAGACACTTGTCAAATTTATTTTGAACTTAGTTTATCACATTAGTTATCATTGATATCTTTATTATTAAAAATATATGCATATTAGCATTTGTGTGTAGAAAGATTTGCCAAAGCGTAAAAATTCAGACTCCAAGAATTCTTTTAGCACATTTTTACAATTTAAAACGGATGCAGATAAAAAATATTTACTAGTTTTATTTTATCAAACATCAAGATGAAGCTGCATTTAGTACAATATTTTAATATCAAACTGTCAAACAAAATTTTAATTAACTGGCATTTATTTTATTTTTTTTCATTTTAATGTAATCATATAATACCCCTATACAAAAGGGTTAAACAAGGTAACTTCTAATATTTGTTTCTAAGTAGTTATTTTGAACAACAATATACTATTAACCATTTTCATGATTATTATCCAACATTCATAAAAATCTACTGACGACCTTCGTTAAAAGATCTAAAATTTATTAGAATGTAACAAAAGTTATGAAATTTTTAACGACAACAAAAAATACTAAATCACCTAGTTTTAAAATACGATGCATAAAATATTCTTTAAATCAGGCCATAAAAAGTAATTTAATCCGGGAAGATAAAACTTCATCAATGTAAAATCGCCTGAAAACTCGAATACTACTTCTTAAATTCATGCCCAATACTTAACGCTGTATTCCACTATCGAAGAATTTGTTGTTTCCATGGCAACAACGCACTGCATTGAAATCATATCGAATGAGTTCAGAATCGGGCTCTAAGAGCAAGATTATACTGGCGAACGAGACCCACTCCATAGCCTTAATCTCCTTCCTTCGCATCAATGTTGATTGACGTCAGTTTCGGCCTCGACTGAGCGTCAACAGCTGTCAGCGCCATCTATTGATTGAAATTCGAACTAAAATCAAGAATCACAGTAAAAAAACTCCTGACATCATACATAACCATTCTTCAAGAATTTTTTAAATATCTGTCACCGTTTGCAAGTTATTGAATTTTAAAATCCATTAGTCATTTTTGGGGACACCCGGTATATATATATACATATGCATGTATATATTTATGTGTGTGTGTGTACATATATATATGTACATATATGTGCATATATATGTTTATACGAATGTAAATATAACACTGGCGCCCGGCTAACCGAAAAGTACCGTTCATTCAAATAAAAAGAAACAATGTTGTTATTAAGCTGATTTACTGATTGTCTAATTATAAACATACTGAATAGGAATGTTCTCAAAATACAAAAGGTATATCAATTTGTACATTTAACTATTTTCTATCAAATTATTGATAGATATTTATATTTTGATTAATATTTTAACGCTGTGGTGATGAAGATTACAAATTTGAGAGATTTTGATATAACGGTTATAAAAGCTATAGGATAAGCATTGGGGTATACTTATTAGATGTGTGTATTTTCTTTAATAACCTTAGATATACAGATATGAACTCTAATGTACTTATTTGATGTGTAGTGTATATTAAAGAAAATACATGTTAAATAAATTTAAATTAAAAAACTAATGTAGAAGTAATTAAAATTAAATGATAAGGGAAAGATGTGCATCTTCCTTACTTTTTTTTTCTCTAGTTGGCAGTTGTTTTGATTTCACCCCTATGTAGACTATTTTCAGAAGGAAAAAGTTTTCTTTAAATAAAAAATGGCCTTTGACTTGTTTTTTGTAGTGCGAACTGAATTCTGAACTCATGCACATAATATTAAAACTCATTGTTTAGCCTATTCTACTACTAAGTAAAAGAGAATTCTTCTAATTCTAAAAAAAATACTTATCTGCAATTATTCGGCCGAATACTTAAAAGTATTCGGCCGGAGCCGAATATTCGGTTTACATGCCGAACCACCGAATACCGAATCAACTATTCGGTATTCGGTCAATCCCTAGTCATAATCAACCTCCAAAGATTTTGCGCCTTTTAAACATCTTTGGTTCTTGCTTCTTCTGATAACTAATGGTTTCAATTTCTGATATCCAGTCATATTCGCACCTAACATGACAGTTATTCTTGCTTTACTTTTTTTTCTGCCAAAGCATTTTTCTTTTTTAAATGTTAATGTCTTCTGAGGCAAACATTGAAAAAATAAAGCAGTCTCATCCGCATTAAAGATGTTTTCTGGCTTATAGTCTTTTAAAATTTTACTCGGTGTCCCCGTTATCCAATTTTTACTATCATTAGCATCAACGTCTTTATTTTTACCAGATATTACTTTTGCCGCAATTCCGTGTCTTCTCTTAAATTTTTCAAGCCACCCACTGCTTCCTCGAAATTCGTCGTATCCCAATGCCTTCGCAAATTTAAGAGCTTTCTCAATTATGAAAGGCCCAGAGATCGGAACATTTTTATCTCGCATTGTGTGTAACCACTTCAAAACTGCCTCATCCACATCTTCATAGACATGTGTTTTTAAATGTTTTGAACAAGAATTGGATGAATCATAATTTTGTAACTTATCACGATTTTTTATTATGGTTGATAAGCTGTTTGGAGGAATACCAAATTTTAAAGCAACATCCTTTTTCTTCACTCCTTTATCCACCTGATCAAGAATTAAATTTTTTTCTTTGATATTCAAACATTTTCGCTTTGACATTTTCGAGCTATAAGAACTGAAATTAATAGCACACCTAATCAAAAATCTAGAATTCAGGAGCCTCTACTTCAAGGACATGGGGCAGCTCCATTGAAGGTGAAAGGGGGATAATGAAAGTCTGCCATTCCTGGATGAAATGCAAAAAGAATGACACGATTTAACTGCGCTCGGCGAGTTAGGCGCCTGATAAAACCAATTCAAGGTCACTGATCATCATAAAATGTGTTAAAAGAAAGAATAAGTTTGAAATGTCCGGAAATATTTTGAGAAATAAGGAGAAAAAAAAATTAGGTCACAAGAAAAAGTTCGTTAAATAGAGAATGGACTTCGCTATTTGGAGGTTATTTTACGAAGAAATTTGCAAAATGTTCTTGGTTCTAAGAAAAAGTTCGCAAAATAGAGGTTCGTTAAATAGAGGTTTGACTGTACTAAATGTCAGCGAATTACAGCTATCAAACTATTGAGACAATGAGGGGTTTAGAGGAATAATAAAAAAAAAGGTTTGTAATATTAGTGCACAGATTACTAAAATTGCATTTTTAGCAATGTCTACATGGGGTGTCCATTACTGGAAAATGACTAATTAACCATCCCAGTAATGAACAGCCCCTCTTAAAACCTTAAAAAGAAATGAAATTTTGTAAATAGCCATTAGTATATAAAATTCAAAGTTTTATATTGCTACTCAAACAAAAACATTCAAAGAACAGAGGCGTCTTGCCTCTGCTTTCATAGTAGAAGGACGTCTTTTTTGCGCCTGACGAAGAAAGACTCAGATCTTTCGAAAGGCCTAGCGCATTTACAAATTTTTGATGGTGTTTCAAGAAGGTTGTTTGTTCTTAGTCATTCACACCAGTTTTAACTTATTTTCTTTAAAAACATTCAAATTTTGCAAGAAAATAAATAATATATAAATTAATCAAACGAAGCCAGCTCTTAACCTCTTCATTAAGATTTTCACAGAAAAACAGCAAAACTTTGAAACATTATTTTCTGCTTCCTGATTGGTTTGATTAAAAGTGTCAACAATAACATAGTTTTATAAAACATACAAGGGGGAATTATAAAAAAATAATTAAAGCTAAATATTTATTAGTTATTTTTTTATGAACCAAAAACATCAAGGGGTGTCCATTACTGGCACGGCTACCATATATATCGAAAATATTGGATATTTTTTTTTTCGAAAATATCATGATGCTTACAAACCCTGGTGTAAATGATACTAGTAAATGGGCAGATCAGTGGCCTCAAGCGTCAGTTCTGCCTTTTTATTTTGAAATTATTTTAAATATTCAACCTGCAGTATCATTTCTTTCATATTTGTAATACTAACTACTACAAGTAATATATCAAGTAGTTTCGGGGAGTTTAACTGTTAAAAATACAAAATAGTGGGAAATATACGAATCTGTGCACTAATGTTACAAACCACCTTTTTTTTTTCAGATTTTTTTTTTTATTACCCCTCTAACCCCCCCTCATTGTCTCAATAGTTTGATAGCTGTAATTCGCTGACATTTAGTATTTTAAATTATCTGTCTAAAATATTGTCTATCTTAAAATATTGATCTTGTGATAATCACAATTAATTAAACAGTGAATAATTCTCACAAATTATTGATATCCTAATTGTTAATTTTATTTGAAAATGTAACTGTTTTCTGTTTCATTTGTATGCATTCGTTAAATTCTGGTTCTAAATACAGTCTTAAAAACAATTATATCTATTACTTTTTGTGAGATGTCCATTACTGGAACAGAGAGTGCCCTTCTGGACCGAAGGGCGTCCAGTCCATTACTGGACTTTTGGGTGTTTTGATATGTTTTTGTTATTTAAAATTAAATTTTGATTCATATTGGGAAATCAGGACTATAAGAATGGTTAAATATTGTTGATAGTTTTTAACAGTGTGGTGGTTTTATCCGGTTTTAATCATCATGCCAAAAACCTTTTTTGATATAGTTTTTGACAATGACTGTCAAAAACCTAAGATTGAGTTCAAAACTGTTAAACTGTTTAATATTGCATTGCTTTTACAACAACTTTAAATTTACAATTTCTCATGATTTTTAGTTTTAGACACTTGAATAAATTTTTTGACAGTTTTAGACATTAAAAATCACATATCCTGTTATAAAACTCAAAACATGTTTTTGGTTCAACAAGTTACTTAGAAAATAGAAAATAATTGTAAGCTATATAATATAGGTTAGATGTGCTAGTAACGGACACCCCTTGAAGTTTTTGGTTCATAAAAAATTAACTAACAAATATTTAGCTTTAATTTTTTTTTTTTAAATTCCCCCTTGCATGTTTTATAAAATTGGGTTATTGTTGACAATTTTAATCAAACCAATCAGGAAGCAGAAAATAATATTTCAAAGTTTCGCTGTTTTTCTGTGAAAATCTTAATGAAGAGGTTAAGAGCTGGCTTTGTTTAATTTATATATTATTTATTTTCTTGCAAAATTTGAATGTTTTTGTTTGAGTAGCAATAGAAAACTTAGAATTGTATATACTAACGGTCATTTACAAAATTTCATTTAAGGTTTTAAGAGGAGGTGTCCATTACTGGGATGGTTAATTAGTCATTTTCCAGTAATGGACACCTCATGTAGACATTAATAAAAATACAATTTCAGTAATGTCTATAGTGCATAAAATACTTTGAATTAACTGGAAACCTAAATAATCAAATTTAATTCAATTCCTACTATTAGCTCACACTCTCCCTTTATTTATTTATTTATATACTAGCTAAAGTACCCGGCGTTGCCCGGAAATTTAAGAACGTTTCTTTTGAAAAATCAATTTCAAAATTTAGCATGCAACATAAAAAATAAAATAACAAAAAAAACCTCTCAAAGTGTTGTACACATGAATGCAGGGGCATGCCGACCCAGTGTGCAAAGTGTGGACCGTACACAGGCGCCAAATATTTTAGGCGAAGCTGAAATATTTGAAAAACTTTTATCCAATTTAAATTTATTAAAATCGAATGTGATTGATTTCTGACACATTTCTGAATCATTTTTAAAATATGTAAAAATTGCAGATGTTTTTCAGTGGCGTAGCTTTAGGAGGGGTGGTGGAGGGAGTCTCAAGCCGAAATGCGTCATATTGTCGAAAGATAACAGTCAAAAGGTCACTGTCGAAGGGCGCCAGGAAATGTTTAAGGGACTGAAATACATTAAAAAAAGCTAAAAACTTTAAAAATTCGGAATGGCAACCGCGAATGCCGTGTTTGGCATCCCTGCTCCAGATCAGGCCTGTCCAAGCTTTCCGAAAGCAGGGTGCGTACTACAACTGGTGGCAAATACGGGTGGACTCTATTATTCAAATGGTTGAAAATATGTAACACTTCTATCTTACTGTAGGGTACCGGTACTATGAACCGTACTGTTCCCTGTCACTCCAATCTGCATATTTATATTTCGTACATTATTTGCAAAATTTAAAGCATTTGATTTTTCTTTCGCAAAATAAAAAAATTTAAATATATCTATCAGCATATATTTTGCTGTCAACTAAAGGTCAAAATTAGCACTAGCCACCGGCCACAGGGCCAGTAAATGAAAAAAAGTGGCTAGTGAAAAATTGTCTATCAGCGGCCACCTTCCGGCCACTTTTTTATAAGGAGATAATAAAATTTTCTTGCATTTCATCAAGTATTCTACTTTTTTTGGTTCCAATATATTTATATTAATATATTTATTTGGGCTACTCAGTTTTAGATTAATACTTATGGAAATTTTACTGTTTAGCATTTTGAAATAAAAAAGTGGCCGCTAATTTAAAGAAAGTGGCCACTTAAAAAATTAGTCCTACCGGCCAGTGGCCGCTAATGAAATTTCCCAGTTTTGACCTATACTGTCAACTATTCCACTTTTTAGTTATCACTCCTTCTGAATAGTAATCTTTGCATAATTTTAATGTTAACTAATTGCAGAATTCTTCGATTAAATATGGTAAGGATTATGATTCGGAAATAGTGTTAACACAAAAAAGGGTTCGCAGCTATGCACTTCTAAGAAAAGATGAATGAAATTTATAGAAATTAACATTTATATGCGGAAGAATGTACTAATGTTTTTCAATTTCCTATAAAAAGTGCATATCTTAAACTATAATCGATTCCTTCCGCATAACAATCTTTTGGGGCGGGTCCCTGAAAATCAGATTAAATTAAAAATTTGACACCATTGTCGGAAAGATCCAATGCTTTTATAGAAAAAGGGGAAAACACTGCGCTATTGCTTTCTATCAGAATAACAATACACGGCAATTATATCTACTTACAAATGAAAATGACTTCGTAAATGTGCAGAGCAGAGCCTCAGCATGGACAATGTTCAAGATACAAAATAAATAGAAAAATCACTAACGTGATTTTTATACTCGTATGCAATGGAAGACAAAAAACCTCAAACTGATGCTCGTTGGCTAAAAACAGAAAATATTCTTTTCGGGTTAGATATCCAAATAATTAAAAAAAAACAGCCAATTAAAAATGATCCTACTGTCACAAAAGAAAATCGAACTGAATGTAAATTCATCGTTCAGTCTCTTGAGTGGTGCCGTTGGCATAATTTTGAATATAATAAATTTGAAACAGAAAAACATGATTTCTGTTTTCTCTTCATTCTGATCAAAATAGCAATAAAATAATTTGAAATAGAATATAATACGTAATTTTGAAGGAGGAAAAGTTTTTTTTTCTTTTTCCTATGCATGAATAAATAAAATTTTGAATGTAAGACAGATTGGGTTTGAGTGACAAGCCCAAAGGCTAATATAAAAATTGAGCCTTTTTCATCTCCATCCCCCACGTGTGCCACACATTACGTCACATATAAGTGTTTTGATTAAAAAAAAAAAAGCAAACGCTTGGAGATGGGAAGGAAAGGAAAGGGTAATTTAGGCTTCGATTTTTCGGAAGCGCTATTGCACTGGGCTGTGGAGCCGTGTACTTATGAGTTCCGGTGAATTCCGACCAATATTTAAATATTTACTAAAAACAGACAAGTACCGGAGTTGGGCTCCAGTGCAAATTAAGCCCTGCTAACGATATATAAAAGGGTAGTATATTATATTGCACAATGATAAAGCAATATAAGCCCCAGGTTACGCACGGTTCCTATGTAAAAGTAAATTGCCGAAAAAAGCACAAATCAATCGGCTACATGTAACTGAAACAATAAATAAATAAAACAGGATATAATTTAAAATGCAATGCTTAAGAAAAATGAAAAGCGACATTCGATTCCAAACCAATTTAATAGTCATGCCTATCATTTTATGCTTTTATGCATAAAAACTAACCCATGAACATGTAAGACAGATACATGCTGTTCAGGAGGTAAAAATAATTTTGAGAACAACCTCAAACTGAATTACGTTTCATGGAAATTTCAATTGTATTTATCAGATTTGCTTCGAACAAAGAATAATTGGTCAAGTGCGAGTTTCACTCGCGCACAAAAAGTTCCGTACAATAAATTTAAGCATTGTTAAACGAATAATAATAAGACTTTGTAAAAAACTTGGAATTATTCTATTAAATATTTTTCAATAATTGAGTTCAATTGGAATAAAAAAGGGTGACTATTTATCGTTATGATTCGCATTACCTAAAACAAAGACCTTGTAGAAAGTTTAAAGTTGACATTGTACCAAGTGCGCTTTGAAAGATGTCGCAAAGTTGCATCCGCACCTTGGTCTGTGCTGTTTCTCTCTAGAAAGGTTTTTAATTAATATTTCGGCTAATTATCCACAATCCTTTTCGAATATTATCAACAATCCTTGGATGATTTCATGTCAATGAGTACCTCGAACTCCACCCAATTTTCCTCAATGATCGCCCGCAAAGTAAAGTTTATGTATAACGGAAAAGTGTGATTTTCTGTAAAACTATATGACCTAGGATAATGCTGCTTACTTGCTTAATGACAAAAGTATTTTGCGTTTTCGTGTTCGGGATAGAACATAATATTAATTTTCAGCAACAAAAAAATATGCAAATTCAAAAAATAAAATAATCCGACGAAGAAGGAAGGGGCATGTGACAAGGTTAAGATACGTTTTGACAATTGTTATATAGCCAACATAGCGGTTTTATATTTGCTAATATAAAATCAATCATTCTGAGACTAAGGAAACATTTAAAAATGCACTCCTAATTATTATCTACGTGTGGTAATTGTTTAAAGCGCATCTTAGTATAAAAAATTATAACGCGCTCCATAATTTGAGAAAATATCTTTCTACCTTTATGTATATTTACCGTATTACGAGCACCTCTTTCTTTGTGTCATGGTACTACCATTGATTATTTAAACACATTTATATTTCTAAATTAAAATGTATTTCAACTGTTTTAAGTACATATATAAATAAAGAAGAACTCTTAAAAATTCAGGGAGAGATGGTAAAAGAAGCTAATTTCTTAGGAGGTATGCCATTTTGTGGGAAGGGAGCAAGCAGCTGAAGCATCCACCTTTTAGGGATTTATTTACATAGCTGCCAACATTCCTTATTTTTAAAGTCAAATAAAAATATTTTGAACGAGAAATTTAATTTAATAAATGAAATAAAAAAGAACCCTTTAGAAACAAGGCGCATTTCATTAAATAAGTTTTCAGGTTCAAAATTTCTTTATTTGACATGGAGAAAACCCCCCGGAAGGTTGGTTTGGCAGGTATGTATTTATAGTTATTGAAAAAAAAAAATTATATGTTTTTTTTTTTTTTGGGGGGGGGGGGGGGGGTAAAGATGAAAATAAGCAGTCGCCACTCGGCGACTAAACGTGAAAAACTGGCGACTAAAAATATGGAAAGTACCGGCCAAATGCAGGATTTTCCAAAGGGATTTCGTCAAAGAATCGCGGGAAAAAAAACCCACGAATTTTGTCAGATGATCGCGAAAATACCCAAATATCGTCAATAGATCGCTAAAAAAAGTGAATTTGGTCAAAGAATCGCTCAGAAACCCAAATTTTGCCAAGTGATCGCGGAAAAAACGCAGATATCGTGAATGGATCGCGGAAAAAACACAAATATCGTCAATAGATCGCGAAAAACAAACGCGAATTTCATCAAAGAATCGCAAAAAAACGAGAATTTTGTTAAGAGATCGCGGAAAAACCGCACATAGGATCGTAGAAAAACCTGTATTTCGTCAAAGGATCGCTAAAAAACCCGAATTTCGTGAAAGAATCGCGAAAAAAAGTAGAATATCGTCAATAAATCGCGGAAAAACGCAAAATATCGTCAATGGATCGCGGAAGAAACTCAAAATATCGTTAATGGATCGCGAAAAAACGCAAATTTCGTCAATAGATCGCAGAAAAAACCCGAATTTTGTCAAAGAATCGCGTAAAAAATATAATTTCTTCAAATACTTGCGAAAACGAACGCGAATTTCATCAAAAAATTACGAAGGTGCGAATTTTGTCAAAAGATCGCGAAAAAAACGCGAATTTTGTCAAAAGATCGCGAAAAAAACGCGAATTTTGTCAAAAGATCGCGAAAAAAAAACACACATTTTGTCAAAGGATCGTGGAAGAAACAAAAACATCGCGGAAAAACACGAATTTTGTTAAAGTATCATGTAAAAGATGCATAATTAGTCCCAGGAGAGACCCCCCTTTACATTTCAGAAAATTTGCTGTAAATTTCAGATTTTTTTTTTTTAATTTTGAAAAGTATCTAAGTATAGTGGATTTATGTAGTTAGCTATATAAGCATGTTACATATAACTTTGCTGTTAACTTAATTTAAAATAGATTGGAAATTAGTATCTCAAGTTTATTCAAAACAATATGAATTAAAATATTTTTATTTATTACATAAATTACTTATTTACTCTAAACTTATATATTTTTAAATTAAATATTCAGTGACAGAAATGTACTTACTGGCGACTAAAGAAATTATTCTCACTAGCCAGTAACTGGCTACTAAAAAAAATCAACTAACCGGCCAGTGGCCACTAAGCAAAATTCCTTATTTTCATCTTTAGGGTGGGGTGGGGGAAGGGGTTTAGGGATATGGCGCCAAGTGAAGTTCTGCACACAAGCGCCGGATACTGCTGGCGCGCCCCTGCATGAATGAAATGAAAACCCAATATAACAAGTGAGTAATTGTGACCACAGATCGCACAGAGGGTTTCGTTTAATACTCCTTTCAAAACACTTTATCCTTTTGAAAAATCTGTTAGTTCCACATTCCACAACCAGGGGCACACTCTATTCTAAACAAACATCTATCCGAACAAAACACTGTTTTATATACTATCCGTAGATATATTAGTCGAGGGGATTGGACAGATAGCACCCGAGATAAGTAGGCACCCCCTGGCGGTAAAAAGTGGAACTATAATATGTAAGGCTATGGTGCATAATATGAAATAATGGTCAAAGGGGTGTCGGAAAAAGTTGAAAGAGTGTTCCTTGGGTGAAAAGGGCGGAGGTTAGAAAAATTGCTTAAAATACGCAAGTTAGAGCCCGGAAGAGTAAATAATATAAGACTTTTTGAAAATTTTATGATTTGTCGCCTGGCCTCAGGTGTTCTGCTATAAGTATGCAAAATTACAAATCTCCAATTTAATAAGGAGTCAGTTAGAAAAAATTGCTTAAAATATGCATGTGGCAGCCCAAAGGGTTAAATGTACGATTTTTTTCGAAAATTTATGATTTGTCATATGGTGTGTGGTGTTCAGCTATAAGTTTTCAAAATTTCACGCCTCCAACCTAAATAGGGGCTCACTTAGAAAGAATTGTTTAAAATACACATGTGGGAGCCCAAAAGGTTAAATGTACGACTTTTTCAAAATTTTATGATTTATCGTTTGATGTGTGGTGTTCAGCTATAAGTATGCAAAATTTTACGCCTCCAAACTAATTAGGGGCTCACTTAGAAAGAAGTGTTTAAAATACACATGTGGGAGCCCAAAAGGTTAAATGTACGACTTTTTCAAAATTTTATGGTTTGTCATTTGATGTGAGGTGTTCAGCTATAAGTATGGAAAATTTCGCGCCTCCAACCTAATTAGGGATCACTTAGAAAGAATTATTTAAAATATACATGTGGGAGCTCAAAGGGTTAAATGTACGACTTTTTCAAAATTTTATGGTTTGTCGTTTGATGTGAGGTGTTCAGCTATAAGTATGTAAAATTTCACGCTTCCAACCTAATTAGGGGCTCACTTAGAAAGAATTGTTTAAAATACACATGTGGGAGCCCAAAGGATTAAATGTACGACTTTTTCAAAATTTTATGATTTGTCATATGATGTGCAGGGTTCAGCTATAAGTATGCAAAATTTCAAGTCTCCAACATGTATAGTTTCTGAGAACGGGCTCTGTGACAGATGGGCAGACGGACAGACAGACAGAGGAGCGAGACGAATAGGGTTTCATCAGATGAACGAAACCCTAAAAATGTATAAATTTATACAACAGACGCAAAATAATACAGCTATAATTGAACCTATTCCCATTCATCATTGGAGCAATAATGTTAAAATATGCCAATATTTCCATAATTGAGTTTTTATCGTGCTTTAATACATTTTTTCACACTTGTAGGACGTTATATATTCACCACGTCCTTTATATTTCCAATATGACGTAATCTCCCATCATTTTTATTCGTTAAATTAATTAAATAACTATAATTTTTCACACAGAATTCATAAAACAGAAAAATTATGACGTAACATTGACTTTTGTTTTCAATTCGTCAAACTATTTATTTTATTTTCCTTTTGCACATGGAAATTTTGCTGTAGAACAGTTATGTCATTTTCACTTTTTTTAAATTCGTCAAACCATTTATTTCATTTTTTTTCACGTGGAAATCTTGCAATACAAAAGTAATTGTTGTGGTAAGAATTTTATTGTGGATTTTTAAGTGTTGGCAACAGCTATAACGAAAAATGTTTCAATTTGATTGGAAATTGCTGTTAAATTTGTGGTTTTTTATTAATTAAAAATGAACTATAAGTTATTTCGATTCCGGATTACTTTAGTTGCCTCGGCCGTGTTTTAATACACATGTACGTAGCATTTCACAATTCTGGCTTCCAAACTGTGGATTTGTATAGCATTACAGACAGACAAATTTTCATTTTTATATATTAGATTTATCTTGTTCAAATTTTCAATTGTTAATAAAATACTCATTATTCATCCTATCAAGTTCAAATAATTTTTTTAAAACTTGTACTGGATGACAATTGATGTTAATACAGTTTTTTCAAATATTAATTAATTAATTAAATTTTAATTGATTTTAGTTTTGCATGGGAAACAAAATGGCGGCCATTGGTTGTTGAAGAATAATTAAAGTATTTTCAATAAGGGGTTACCATAGGGGGAACCCTGTTCTGTTGCCAAATACCGCCAAGTTTGTCACCAACTTGGTGATAGATCGGCAAATTTGGTGGCCAAAATGAGTCGCCAAAAGTGACGCCAACTTGGCGATATCTCTAATATTTCACCAAATTCCCATAGAGTTCCATTGTAAACCTACTTGCTTATAGAAAATCAACAAATTGAGATATTTTAATGCAACAAAAACTAATATTAGCTTAAGGGATTATATTAAATTTTTCTTTGATGACCTAAGTAGGAATTGACTTTAAAAACAAAATTTTTATATTACTTGTTTTTAAATTATACTTACCAAAATGTAATAACACCAACACTTTTATAAATAGCTGCTTTTATGTTATTTTATGTGATTAATAAAATTTCAGTATTTTATTCTTTTTTTAATGTATATGTACCTTGCATATTTTATAATCTGGTAATCAAACCAGCCAGGAAGCATAAAGTATTGTTTAAGAGCACAGTCAAAGAGGGGCTCATAGGGCTTAATCTGTCTCCGTTTAAATCAAAACAATTAAGTTGCGGAAGCTATTAAAAATCTATTTTCTGTCTTAAATGTTTCCTTATTCACCTCTGACAAAGAAAAAAAAAATGTAATATTAAGGAAAGTTATAGGTAATATTCATGAAACTAGTAAATCTGCAAGTCAGTGCCCTCAAACATCAGTTCTACAGTTTTATTTTGAAATTATTTTATTTACTATTTAAAATATTCTATTCACAATATCATTTCTTTCATATTTGTAATATTAGTTATTCTAGATGATATATCAAGTAGTCTCTGGAAGATTAATTGTTAAAAATAGCGAGAGAAAACTAGGGATTGACCGAAGCAGCAATTTTGCCGAATACCGAAGCTTCGGTCAAAGTGTATACTGAAGCTTCGGTATTCGGCAACCGAATACTTGAAACTTTTTAATATGCATTTTTGCATATTAGTTTTTTTAATAAGCTTTAATTGAAATTAAATTCTCAATAATTTAATTCAGTTACATTTTTATTCTTAAATCTAATTACACAAAAAAATTTAATGACTTCTTTCCACTCACAAATTCATTAATTCACTTATTTTTTATTATTTTATCATTATTTTATTAGTCATTACCCCAAAATAACCTTTGAAAGTATTAAACTATACAGGGTATTATTAAGGATAAGGATTATCAGAAAAACAAAAGTTCATTCAAATACAAAGAAACAATGTTGTCATTATGCTGATTTACTGATTGTCTAAGTCTAATTATTAACATATTGAATAGGAATGTTCTCAAAATACAAAAGGTATTGTATCAATTTGCACATTTAACTATTTTCTGTCCAATTATTGATAGAATATTTTATTTTGATTAATATTTTAACATTGTGGTGATGATGAAAAGAAATTTGAGCAATTTTGATATAATGGTTATAAAAGTTATAGGATAATGATAGGGGTATACTTATTTGATGTATTTTCTTTAATATGCACTTTAGATATACAGATATGAACTCTGATATACTTATTTGATGTGTATATTAAAGAAAATACACATTAAATAAACTTAAATTAAAAAAAACTAATGTAGAAGTAAATAAAATTAAATGTTAAGGGAAATATGCACATCTTCCTTACTTTTTTTTTTCTCTGTTGTAGAGAGTTGTTTTGATTTCACACCTATGTAGGCTATTTTAGGAAGGAAAAAGTTTTTTTTTTAATTAGAAATGGCCTTTGACTTGTTTTTTGTAGTGCAGCTGAACTCTGAATTCATGCACATAATATTGAAACTGATTGTTTAGCCTATTCTTCTGTTAAATAAAAGATAATTCTTCTACTTCTAAGAAAATACTTGTCTGCAATTATTCGGCCGATTACTTAAAAGTATTCGACTAAAGCCAAATATTCGGTTTACATGCCGAACCACCGAATACCGAATCAACTATTCAGTATTCGGTCAATCCCTAGACAAAACTAAACACTAATATTCCAAAACTTTTTTTTTTTTAAATTACCCTTTAAATCCCCCGCTGTTTCAATGATTTGATAGCTGTAATTGCCTGATATTTAGTATTTTAAACTATCCGTCTAAAATAATTAAAACATCGATCTTCTGACAATTACAATAATTGATGCAAACAGTAAACGATTATCACAAATATTTTATTAATTACTGGTATCCTAATTGTTAAATTTATTTGCAACTAACTATTTTGTTTCATGAGTATGTATTCATTAAATTCTGGTTCTAAATACACTCATAAAAACAATTATATTTATTACTTTTTATGGTGTGTCCATTATACTGGAACAGAGGGTGTCCATTACTGGGCCAGTGGGTGTTCGTTGCTGGGCTTTTGATAGATTTCTGTTATTTAAAATTAAATTTCGATTCATGTTGAGAAATGAGACTATAAGAGTGGTTAAATATTGTTGATAGGTTAATATAATATTGAAAAAACTGGAATATAATAATTATAACTATTAATAAAAAAATTATTTTAAAAGAAATTCCTTAAGGGTGTCCATTACTGGCACATCTACCCTTGAATAAAAAATAATTTAAAGTATCATTATATTAAAAATATAACTAATCAAACTATGAAATACTTTAATTTTTAAAAATGAATTATATGGTGAAAATACTTGTATAATTTAATGTATATAAAATTACATATAAATAATATACATCTTTTTATTTTTATATTATTTTAATGTTAGTCCCCTATTAAGTGTTTTCCACAAACAAACAAAGTTGAAATAATATGCTCAAATAAGAATTTTTTTAAAAACTATTTTATAATGTATAAAAATAAAATTTAACATAAACAAAATGTTCTAAATAATTAAACTGAAAACTGAAAAATAAGATAATAAAATGAAGATATATATTATATGTAAATATTGAAATTGACAAAACATCTGATTGATTTAAAGAACATTTAATTATAATAATTTCATATTTCAATTCATTTAATTACTCAGAGAACATTTGTAATGCAATTGTGGTTTATATTTAATGTTTATGTACAAAAACAGACATTTTTATAATCATTAAAAATAGACCGGGAGGCGATAGCACAGATAATCACCTCATATAGTTAGAGGCTGAAATCCCAGAATTAGTTAAAACTTGATTCACATATTAAAACAGAACTGGTCTACCAAGTCATATCTTAGCGGAAAACATCTGCAAACCCGATTTTAGTGGTTGACTCGTAGGTCACCATTGTGGTTTCCTGCTCCCAAGTCCTTCATGTTATCATACCTTTGGGTGCAGGAAAAGACAATGATAAACCTACGAGACAACCACTAAAATCAGGTTTGCAAGTGTTTTCCACCAAGATATGACTTGGCAGACCTATTGCATTTTAACTTGCTAACAGAGTTCCATCTAATCCTGGAATTTCAGCCTCCAACTCGATGAGGTGATTGTCTGTGCCTTACGGCCTGAAATCTAGGTAACTTATTGTCAGTCAGTAAATAGTGGCCACTTTAGCTTTACACAAGCTTTTTTTTTTTTTAAAGCATAAATTAGATTGCTAAATTTTTTTTATAACAAACTGAACATATAGTAATACAGATATACATTACTTTGAAAAGTACATTTAATAGTACTTTCAATATTTTTAGCTATTTTTCTGAGCATGACAATTTACAAATTAATTAGAATTTTGATATATAATTTTATTACAACTTAAATGTAGTGTAACTAAATAAAAATAATTTATGTAACATATAAATTATTATTTAATCAGTTTTTAGCATGATTTAATATATAAAAACTCTAATGATTGCTAAAACAAATTGTGAAGGTTTTTGACACATTTCGACAGGTTTTTGACTTCTCATTTCAAAAACCCAACCCTGATTCTTTCTCCAAATTTTTGCTTAAATGATGTACTATAGCAAGTCCCTGGCCTTACAGATTTTGTAATAAAAAGTATTAAAACTGTTAAATATTGAAAAAAACATATAAATCAAAGCTATATTTATGAAAAATAAATTCAAAGTCATAATAAATATAAAAGTGCTTGAATATGTGTCCATCTATCATAACAAAATGACTCAAGTGTCAAGGAAGTCTTGGATATGGATTCAGGGCCGAAACTAGGGGGGGGGGGGGGCACGTGCCCCGGGCGCCGGTTTAACAGAAAGTGAAGGGGCACCAAAATGAAGATTTTGCTTGACGTTTGATACAAGAATGTATATATACACACGAAATTTGTATAAAAATTTAAAGGAAAATTGAACCAAATTGATTAAACTTTACAAATAGATAAAAAGGTTCACCTACAATACAAAATTGCAAATGAATAAGAAAGAAGGCTTTTTTTATCCTCCCATTCCAAAGTAACATGTCTGTACCTTTGCCTTCTATCTTTTAAATCACTTCCTGTGAGGGAGAATCCCTACCATTTTTCAAGGTCATTCTCTATTGTGGGACACTGACCACAACGGATAACTACAAAGTGCGAAGCGACACCAGTCTGACTTTTCTATTAGATAAAATAATTCCATGAAAGCTGTTTGTTTATTTTCCACTGAACAGCGTTGGGCTTTTTTTTTTTTTTTTTTCGTCTTGCCATGGGCGATGACCGCCCGGAACAATAAAATCAAACGAGAGAGGGAATGAACAAAGTAATATTCTTAGTAAAACCTTTTATTTTTTATTGTAGCATTTGTAATGGTACAGTAAAATTTTGGACGGGGAGTCATGGCTAGTAAAGCAAAGCCGCCCCCGCCTTTAGCGCCCAAAAAGGTTTTTTTTTTTCTCTCGTCTTTCTGCCATTTCTAGGCCTTTTTCCACCCTGAAGTGGCGTATCTAGACTCATCATTTCAGAAGGGGCTAAGTTATAGTAAAAGTTTCTAAGAGGGAGTCACAAAAATCGGGAAAAATTCCACTTTAAACATTTTTTATCATAGCAGGTAACACACCTATTACACAATAAACCTGCTAAGATGAAAAAATACAAACGCACAGCAATAGATATCGACCTCATTTAGCCAATACAAAAAAAAAAAAAAAAAAAAAAAAAAAAGATTAAAATGCAATTCGGTTCTTTTTTATTCCGTTTTCAAGATTTTAATGAACCAATATTTGAAAAAGCTGATTACGTAGTTCAGTTTTATATATTTTTAATTTAAAAATAAGTTGTCTATTAGATACTTAGCAAAATTCTTTTTGTAAATTTACTTTGTAGTGGAGAGGGAGGGGGGCGCCAAAATCCGTGCTTGCCCCGGGCGCCAAAAAGGCTAGTTTCGGCCCTGTATGGATTGATCCCACCATCACTCAGTGCTAGTAACCGAACAAGACAACCTATTTCTCATTAACATTACTTCCTGTAAATTAAAATAATTATCCTTTCCTTATTACCATAAATATTTCATCCCCATATAAAAATATATTAAACAATGGTACCAAAAAAAGTGTATTTATGCATATAAACAAATGGTACTAAGAAAAAAAAATGCATAGACTCCACTTATCAGCAACTACCAATATCACTAAATTGTTGCTTCTGGATTTCAATCACTATTTATATACACACTTCGATCAATGTTAGTCTCATGTCTTTCTTCTCTATCAATCTCGCTTCAGTAATCAAAGTCATAGCACTATAATCTTAAGTACAATTTTGCTTCTGTTGGGAAATCTCCACTTGATCATCAGCCACTACTTGTATCAAATAAGAAATAATAGCATGGCTTTCCCTATCAGAAACAACCACTGCCAGGCACACTGCCAATAGTGATTAGGAAACTAGTCTGTGGGAAACTTTTCCTGTTTAACATAACAATCCTAGTTTATACTACTTGAATCATGTGACTGTTAATGTAATATTTAGATCCTGTATTTTTCCTAAGAACTGGAGTACAATATTTTAGCTGGATGCTTACAGAGAATTTCCAATCATCAATTCCAATTCAATTTTAATAAAAATACACATTTATTTCTTTAATTGCTGCATAACATTGGTGCCAAACATAAATCTATAAGCGTAAGATCTATATTTATGATAAATTTGTTTTATCAAAGTGAAAGGTCACACACACACACATGCATATATATATCTTGCTATCCCTGTGTTGGATTTTATTAAAAGTAACTATATTTAATTTGCATTATACCTAAGTAATAATTTTTTTTTTTATGTATTTTCATTACAGTATGACTAAACATTCAGTGCTTATGTACACCCCAGTGCTTATACCTCAGCAGATACTGAAATTTATAACTTTTCATTTGCTACTTTTGCAAATTAGTTATTTTTATCAATACTGAAAGTATTCAAACCTTTCAAATTTGACTTTATTATTGAAATGTAGTTTTGTATGTTTCTTTATGCAATTTATTTTCTATTAATTTTTACATTATGTTTTTAATTTAGGTATGGCTAATTTTATTGATCCATCTAAAATAGAAGAGTTTAAATTACTTCAGCTCGAAGGAAAGCATTTAGCTTCCATTGGAGATCTTAAAGCATCACTTCAGAAATTTGAATTGGCAAAGCAAATTTGTCCAACGCCCAAGGTGTTACAACGAATTGAGAAATTAAAGGTTTAGCATATTTTATAGCACTCTTTCATTTTATGTATATGTAAGATTAGGAAAAAATAGGGTGTTTTCCTGTGTATTATCTACAGATAATCTAATTATTATTATTATTTTCTACCATAAACAGGCTTTGTAGGTTCTTGAAAGTACTTAATGTCCTTAAATTTTCCAAAAGTAATTTTTGGTCCTTAAATATTCTTATTTTTACACAAATATTTGTAAGAGTCCTTAATCTTACTCTCCTTTTATTTCTTAATCAGAAATGAAATTCTTCTGTGTTTCAGTAAATTTCTGATTTTTAAGAACATGTACCTAAATTCCTCCGCTTCCACCACAGTACCCAAAGTTTGAAATCTTTAAAACTCTAATTTTATTTTTAAAAATTCTGCTCTATTTGTTATTTTATTATAACAGTAAATTATTGGTCATATAAATTTTTCTAAAATTTTGTCTAAATTCCCACTCTCAAACTCCCACTCTCCCCCGATTGTATGCAGAGTTTAAAATCTTTAAAACTCTATTTTTTTCTGCTTTCTGCAATATTTGTTATTTTATTGTAATAATAAATAATTGATTATAAAATTTTCCCCCACCCGTCCAAAACTGGTGTTTCCCCTTCCTTCTTACCAAGCACACAAAATTTAAAGTTTTTAAAACTTGGTAGTGTAATATTTTTTGTCCTATTTATAAAATTTTAATAAGGTAAATACATAATAATTCATCTAATAAACTCCCCCCCCCCCATCCCCAAAAAATCTGCTTTTTCTCTTTTGCCCCCTCAACTCACAAAGTTAAAAACATTTGAAAGTAGTATTTTTATTTTATTTTTTTACTTTTTCTGCTCTATCTGCTATTTTATTGTAACAATAAATAATCAATCATATAATTGATCATATAATTTTTCCTCTCCCCATAGAAATTGAATTCCCCCGTCTTAACAAGCACACGAAATTTAAAACTTTTAAATTTTATTTATCCTATTTCAAGATCTTTAGTAACGTAAAAAGTCAATCATCTAATAGCCTAACCAAAGAGAAAAAAAAAAGCCTTCTTCCCTTCCCCCTCATCCCGCTCACAAAGTTTAAAATTCTTAAAAGTTTTCATTTTTCTCTGCTCTATTTGTTACTTTATTATAATAATAAATTATCTAAAATCCTCCCCTCATTCGAAATTGCCACTTCCCTCTTAGCCCCTTTTTAGGTGTGTTCGTAATTATATAAATACATAGCACCTGTAGTCATCATTCAGTTCGTCCACATATAACAGAGCAAAAACTACCCAACCGAATGGTCTGACATTTTAAATATATAATTGTTGCAATATTTTGTCAAATCATTTCAAATTTTATTAAAATCAGATCTATAGTTTAATTACAGAGACAGTCAAAAGTTTTCCCTTACATTACGGCCAATGGAAAAAAATGATTTCAAGTGCATTTTAATGATGTTACAGCCTTTCAAACAGAATGAAATTGATATGCACTTATTGAAGTGCACTAAAATACACATTCAGTACAATATGCGGTGCAAAAAATATTTATAACACTAGCTATAGTACGAACGCACCTCATTTGTTATGTTTGATGTGCAATTTCCAACTTGTTTTTTTCTAGCACACAAAATACAGTTGAACCTCATTAACAGGAAATTGAAGGGACTGCAAATTTTTTTTGTGTTAACCATCAAAAGAGTATCTGTTAGATATAAATAATAAATTAACTTACAAATATATCCCTGCTCTTAAAGTAATAAGTAAGATATTGAAAATTTAATTAAGAAATAAAACAAATTGATCATAATTTTATGCAATAATAAATTTATTTACCTGCTAATCATTTTTTTAAAAAGGCCTTTATTGACTTTTGCTTTAATTTTTGTCAGATTACTTCTTTTTAGGAATGTATGGACTTCATCTAATTTGTCCAAAGGTCAGGAAGTATCGTCTTGTTCCATAATGAAAAGTTGTATAGTTTTCAGTGCTGTGGTAGCTTCATTTAATGACACCAAACTTTTTCATTCTGTGTTGTTAAAGGTCTAAATTAACACACGCCATCCGCCACAGGGCCAGTAGATGAGAAAAATTGTCTATCAGCGGCCACTTTTTTACAAGGAGAGAATAAAATTTTCTTGCATTTCATCAAGGATTCTACTTTTTTTGGTTCCACTATATTTATATTAACATATTTATTTGGGCTATTCACTTTTGGATGAATACTTATAGAAATTTTACTGTTTAGTATTTTTAAATAAAAAAAGTGGCCACTTAAAAAACTAGTTCTACCAGCCAGAGGCCGCTAATGAAATTTCCCAGTTTTGACCTATATGTTGATTTCTTCATCCTCATCTGATACTTCGATGTTGTCATCTTTTTTTTTTTTCCAGCTAATTTGGCAATTATTTATTCGTCTGTCCTCACATCCAAAATCAGCACAATTTCATTTATACATATTATATACTCAGCAAACAATGTCTGTGAAAGAATTCGCCGTTTTTCCAGTTTTTCTATTAAAATAGACCTAGGCAGCATTTCTGTTTCATCAGTCTATATTTAACCCTTTGCACTCGAGGGCTCCGGAGCGGAGTCATTTAAAATTTGTCTTCAAACTCGAGGGCTCCGCTACGGAGACAATGCAAATAATTTTGTGAAACCATGTAATCTTGGCTTTTCTAGACAGGTATCACAAAATTATTTACATTGCCTCTGTAGTGGAGCCCTCGAGTTTGAAGACAAATTTTAAATGGCTCCGCTCCGGAGCCCTCGAGTGCAAAGGGTTAAATTTTATGATGTACATCTACATTCATACCTGCTAAGTTTACTGATTTTTAATAGAGATTCTGAATATTAGTCCACCTTTCTCCTTTACAGTTAAATATTCCCTGGATTTCTTAAGTATACTAGGGGACTCAGCCCCCTACGAGCTACGCTCGCCAACCCCCGTTCAGACACCGCAGACTCTAAAAGCACGCTAATTTGATTGGCTTTAAAAAGATTTCGAAAGATTGAATTATAGCTTAAAAAACAGTGGCGATTTCCCTATAAACGGGTTTCTATTCATTTCTCTTTGATTGGGGAATTTGGCCAAATCAGCTACTGTTAAAAGATACAATGGCTGCTTCCGTCTTTGATTAAATAATTTTAGTTAAACATTTCAAAATATAAAACGGATTAAATAAACAGAGTCTTTGTCTCCCGGTATTTTTTAACAAAGCGAAAAGAAAGTTTTTTAAAAATAAGACATTTTAAATATATCGTTTATAATCTGATGTAATTTTCACCAAACTTTTCTTTCTCTTTTTAATATTCACGTGAAAATACTTTTGTTATGAAATGAAATATTTAAGCTGTCCTAACAAAAATAGTTGAAAAATATCAAATAAATGTCTCGCGCAATTTTTTTAATTTAAACTGTTTTGCGATATTATTTTTTGTTCATTTTACGTAACAAGTGTAATGTGACGTAATTTCTCCTATTTAAGACTTCTAACGCATGTTAATGAATTTATTATTCTACAATATTCTTTCTCTTTTAAAATTCACATGTTAATATAGTTTTTATGGCGTAATTTTCAATGACTTCCTGTTTTTTATATTTTATGTTTACAATAGTCACGTGTAAATAAATTTTTAATTTGAAGCAAACATTGTTTGCGCTGTTTATACAGTTGGCAACAGTTTAAATTAATACTATATTGTAAATTATGTAAAAAATATATCTCAAAATGCTGAAAATTTGAATTTAAAATAGAAATAAAACCTCAAAAAAATGAGTCAAAATGAAAAAATTAATGCAAACTGCACTCCGGCAAATTCTAACGCATAAAATGATCTAAAATTGATTACACTGCCATGTATAGTTTTGGCTGCTTTAATGGAACTTTGTTAATGGAACGGTTTTGTCCAACTTTAGCATTAAATATCTCTTAAAATAATTCTTCGATTTGAAAACTGTCTGCATCAGCGTGTTTATCAAACATTTCTCTATAATACCACCGATTTTCATATTTTTATATGCAATATTTTTCTTAATATTAACGAAGAAAGACCTCCGGTCACAAAAAATTCAAAACCGGCGGCGGCGGTGACAGTGGTAGTTACTTTTTTTTAGAATAGAGAGATACTAAATATTTGTATCATATCTATATTTAACAATTTATTTTGAATTTTAGGCATGTCTGAAAGTTGATAATGATTTTGAGAAAAGTCAGTTACCTCATTTGCCTAGTACATCATCTCTTACAGATAATGTTGAAATTCCTCTTGGCTTAAAATCTACTGATGAAAGTACATTTGATCTCAATATCACCAATAAAGCAAAAACAGTAACAAAAATTTTAAGTGAAATTCAGAATATTCAGGTATGTATAAGTTGTTACCTATCAAAACTTTAAAAAATAATTTCTTTAGCTGTGTTCTTGTCCATTTTCCTGATGCATGTGATGTTTAATTCAGGAATACCATTCATAATGGCTAAATGATTAATTTATAGAAAATATTCATTATGTTGCAAATGTAATGGAGTGTTAAAATAGTTATGATTTTTTTTTCTAATGAATTATAAATAACAATTCAAGTGAGTAATTAATTCAATTTACTTAGACAAAATTATCTTAACTACTCATGGAAATTAAGAAAATTCTTTTCATTGATAATGTATTCTCCTGATGATGATATCTTGATTTCATTGATAATGTGACAATCTTGAATACATTATCAATGTTCCAGCGATCCATATGTGTGACTGTGTAGTGTAGTGGCCATAAATAAAAATATTTCAAAGCATTGTGAATATCTAAGAAACAACCAACAGAATGAGCCCCAAAGCAGAATATTTTTGCAATGTTCTGCAACAAAACTTCAGCTGATAAAAAATGTTCTGCGGGAAAAAGAAAAACACAGGGAGACGTCCTTGTAAGATTGCACTTTCATCTTTTATAGAAATTTCATAAAACACTGACACACATGAAAGTAACACTGTACACAAAAGAAACATTTTGAGGTAAGATTTATTTTTCATACCATGGCATTAACGAAGAATTTATAGTTCTGTCGATAACTTTAGAAGTGATATATTTTAAAGTATCACTTTTATAGAGAAATGTCTGAAAATTTGACTCATGCGGTTATAAGTCTGGCTTTTAGACATTTTCTGACAGATTTATGTCCAAGTGGAGGCACATGCATTCTCCCTCCATTACTCAATTATTTAATTATTTTACAAGTTATGAGTAACATTTGTTGGAGGCCCATTGCATTTTCATATTTTTGATTTGATCACCATGATATGCAAGAAGTAAATGAATATAATATAAATATAGTGTTAATTCTGGAACAAAATGCCTGCCAAGCAAGAATTCTTTTTAAAAAGCACACTGTTCTCAACAAAAGGCACTCTTGCATCCTGCCCAAAAGAGATATTTTTAACTGGTTTGTTTAGAATCATTTATCAGTAAAATGTCATGATATTTTGAAGTGACCGAATGTCGCGATATTTTGCAGTGACCAATGACAAATTTTGTGAATTTTTTATATGGCTGACTGAATTCATGATTTTTCCCCGGCCAACTGATGAATTTTGAAATATTTTTAAGTTTTTTCCCTTGGTATACTAATGATTTCCGTGATTTCTTCTCATGGCCAATAGAAGAATTTTGGAGTTTCTCCTCTTGACTGATTGAAGAATTTTTAGATCGTCCTCTGATTGAGAAATTTTGTGATTTTACCCCAGTCGAATGAGAATTTCACGATTCTTTTCTGCAGTCGATTGACAAATTTCACACTATTTTTTAAAAGTTAATTCTATTGATTGCCGAATTTTGTTCGCAACAGATTGACAAATTTTGTGATTTTTCTTCCTGTGACTGATTGAAGAATTTTGCTATTTTTTTTTTATAACGATGCATTGACAAATTTCACATTTTTACCCATGACTGATTGGCAAATTTCACACTATTTTTTTTTTCAACCAATTGACAAATTTTGCTGCTTTTTCTTGTGACTGATTGGCAAAAATAGCAGTTTTTTTCAGCGATTAATCGATTAATTTCACAATTTATTCCAATTGATAAATTTCATGTTTTTTTACATGCAACCAATTGGCAATTTTCACAGTAATTTCCTTCCACCAATTGGAAAATTTGTCTCTTGTGACTAATTGGTGAAAAACATAATTTTCTCCTGAGACTGTTTGACAAATTTCATATTTTTATACACAGCCAGCTGAAGAATATTAATTTTTTGCCCCATGATTGATTGAGAAATTGCATGAGTTTTTCCCGTGACCGATTGATGAATCTTTTTAACCCTCTAAGTGTTTGGGGCATAAAATTCCGTTCACTAAACTCCAGGTTTCACAGCAATACAAGCAATATTTAAGATAATATAATTCTATAGATTTAATGAATTTTAAATACATTGAAGAATGATTAAATACTCTCAAGGATTACATTCATATTTGTAATTGAGTTTTTTTTTATAATGTTGAAAGAATCATATTTTCTTAGCATTTAAAACCAAAGGCAAAGAAAACAGCATTGTTAAATGAAAGATTGAAGAATTTTGCGATTTCTCCAACGACTGAATGGCAAATTTTGCTGAAAATGAGAATTTGAAATGTTCTGCAACGTACGTCGCACTTTTAAGCAGGGTTGGCAGGTTTTTGACATGTGTCAGTTTATGACGGTTTAAACCATGGTTTAAACTGTCATGTCAAAAACCATCTGTCAAAAACCTAAAATACTAAATTGATCAGTAAAAATTCACATTAAATGTCACACATTACAACATTACATGTGATATTTTAAATTCCCATTACTGTATATCAATAATTAGTACATAGTTAAGTATTATTGTTAAGTGCAATTTTTTAAGAGTAAAATTTTCATTAATTTTTTTTTTTTTTTTTTTTTTGTAAAATTGTGTTTTTCTAAAAAGTAGACTTTAAGCTCACCTGAGCTGTAAATTTTCTCTTACCACATTTTATGGAAGAAACGCCGCACCCGTCGTAAGTGCCGCACTACTGAAAACTGGCCTGAATAAGATTAAAAATATCATAAACGCTGCACCCGTGGCAATGCTACTTCTGTCGACAGCGTCACACTGACCTAACTTTAATCAAAGTTTTCTGAACAGTGTAGTAGAAGTGTAGGGTGCCTCAATTTTAATATCTTAAGATGTCTAAAATTTTATTTAAAATATTTAAATCATGTTTAAAATATTTTTATGTAATTTTCAAATTAAGGAGACGTCAGTTGGTATTTAAACCACCCAGAGTGCGGGACTCAGACCCTCTCCTTAGGTGTTCCACGTTTTTTTTAAGTGGTTGGCGCAACTTGGCATGCTTTTTATGAGTGGGTCGTATCTACTTTAGGCAATCTTTAGTTTCTATTCGAAGCCCTCAAAATCTGAGTCTTCAATATCAGAATGGATGAGTTGTAAATTTTCTTCGTCCACGCTGTATGGTTCGCTATCATCATCAGAAATGTCAGTTTTCATTATCAGCAAAGTCAGAAAGTTGTTGGGCAGGGGAGTTTAAAACAGTCTAAAGAATTTTTTATTTTATCCCAATTTTACGCACGCAAAAAAAAAAAAAAAAAAAAAAAAAATCGTAAAAGCCGCACTTGAAAGAAAATTAATTTTTAAACCTGTAAAACACCGCACTTGAAAGAAAATTAACTTTTAAACCTGTAAAACGCCACGGCGTTTCTTCCATAAAATATGGTACTTAAAATCGTTTTAATTTCTCTTACTTTTGAGAGCTAGCTAGTTTTTTTTTTAATAAGAAATAAAAACTTAGAAAAGTGCAGTTTTTTTTTTTTTGTATATATAACAAGATAAAGTGCACCAATGTTATTCTAGTCTAAGCAATAACCATTCCATTCAAAATTGAAATTGGATTATTAATCTTAAAAATTTACAAAATAAGAGAAGTAATAATAAAAAAAAAGCTTAAAGTCAAAATTCTTTTTAAACAGCTTTCTTTTAAATATATAAAAATGTTTTCGATTTTAAAACTGAACAAAATTGGCTCGGTCTTCTAAAAGAAAATTCACCCAAGCCCCATATTGAAAAAGTGCATAATAGAAGGGATCAAATCATGAAGCCATACCATTGTTTGGCTTATATTTTGCATCCCAACCATCAGGGGCAAGGATTGACTGATGTATTAGTTGATTCAACTCGTGGTTGAGCTACAGAGAGAATTTATGGATGTTTACCCATAACTGATTGTGTATGAAGCTAAAGAATCCCCTTTCCCGTCTTCTTATTTCAGTGCTATAGGGAGGACCCCATTACTTGGTGGAAAGGTATCATTAAATGCAATAGCTTTTTGAGCCTGCTTCAAAACTTGCTCATCTAGCAATGTTTTTGCTATCAAGTCCCACTAGTTCAGCATCAATTAAGAGAGAGGCTATTTTCTAATGCTTCATACACCCTAAACTCAGAAATCATTTGGGTGTAAATAAATGTGAACACGTTGTGTGCTGCAGCATGCTGGGGGGTAAAATTAATCCAGATTATTTAATTGTATGAAATGATTTTCTTCTGATTAAAAATTAAAAAAATAAAAATATTTTATGGCAATTAATAATTCAATTTTTTAAAATTATTAAATTACAATAAATTTAAATAAAAGATCACAAAAATTATTGACTTATTTAATGTTTACCCATTGTTGTTAAAATGTTTTAGTGTGTTACATGCATTTGGCAGTTTTTGATGGTTTAAACCAGTTTGTGACAGTTTTTGACGGTTTAAACCTGTTTATGACAGTTTAAACCAGTTTTTGACGCTTGTCATGTCAAAAACCAACCCTGCTTTTAAGCATATTCTGTTTTAGGGGAAATGAGTAAAATATATAATATATGTAATATTATATATATATATATATATATATACATACAGTAGAAGATCTTCATAACGAAATTCTATATAACACACAACTTCCCAGGTGTAAACAATGAATTTTGCATTTAAGAAGCACTTACATTCCCATATTGTAAAAAATTTTCTGTCTATTTTCTGGAGAACTAAATTTGATACATTAGTTTAACTTTCTGTTCTTCAGAGCTTTTTAATAAAAAAAATTGCTATAACAATAAACATTTTTGAAAATGAGTAATGTAATAAATGATTTGGTCCAGTTATATTTGGACAAAGTAAATTTAACAATGTGTGGAATGGTCTGTATTATGCAAAAAAAAAAAAAAAAAATCTAGATAACTTTTGGCAACAAGGAAAATACAGTATAAAGATACTCTAATGTATTTTGAAATGTTTCAGACAAATTTGGCCATGTTTACAAGGTAAATTTAATGATGAGTGAAATGCAATCCATTTAACACAAAATTCTGTATAACGCACAACCTTGCGTTTTTAGGTTTGCGTTATAAAGATCTTCTACTGTATTACAATAATTCTCAATATATAATTTAAATGTAAGCCAAAAATTAATTTTTAGAAATGAAAATATTCAATTACATCATAATAAAAAGTAATTTTAATTTTACCTACTTAACTGTTTTATCAAGCAGAAAATTCATAAATGAAATTGAAAGTGTATTCACCAATTTAATGAAATGTTTTAATAATTCAATGTCGAAAGCCCTGTGTACATATACTACTAACTACCATTTATTAAAACAAAATGATGATGGTACCATCTACAAATTTATGCTAGCACTGTTTAATAAAAGGGGAAATTCTTCCCATTTTGCACCAAACATTTAATCTGATTAAACTATTTGCATTATTTAAAAAATTAGAATAAAAAAAATTTTTTTTGATTGATTTTACTGGTGTTTCAGATGTTCTGGCAGCTCATGTGTTTTTTATTTTTGTTTGATTACACTGATTAGTTGATAAGTATAAAAGGTGGAATTCACAACATCAGAATCACTATAAGAACTTTCAGGTAAATGATGATGATGTAGATAAACTTGATATTTGAAGCTGAAGTTGATGATGAACAGCATAAAAGGCAGAACCCATTTCATCAGAATTGCAATAAAAATGTTTTCATATCAGGAAAATAACGACATCAACAAAAAAGGCTGATTTCTAGAGCAGAAGTGAATAATGCACAGCATAAAAGGTAAATCTCTTACTCAAATCAGAATATTTTACAATGTACTACAGCAAACCTTCAGCTGATCAAAATATTCTGTGAGAGTAAAAAAGAAAAACACACTGACACACACGCAAAAGAAACATTATTTCAGGTTAAAATTTATTTTTAAAACCCTGGCATTGACAAAGAATTGCCTGTCAGTAACTTTAAAAGTGCCATATTTTTAGATATAACTTTTGTGGGGAAAATGTATTTGGAAATTTGGTCCATGCACAGTTATATGTCCAGCTTTTAAAAGTTTTCTAACAGATTTACAGTGGTGGCCAAAATTTTGGATTTTTTTTAAAATTTTCATGTTTTATAACTTTGTGTGCTTGAAGAATATAATAAATTTCACTTAAGACAAATGTTTATATATCAAATTCAAGGAAACTTAATTTAGAATTTAATTTAAAAAAAAAATTAAAATATCTGCATTACAAAAAAAAAAGTTACGCTTACAAAAAATAAGATCTATCTTAGATTTCATTGTATTTTAAAGTTACACTTACACATTCAATATTTAGTAGGATAATCCTTGTTTTTTATTACAGCATCACAGTGTCTTTTCATTGAGAGAACTAGTGTTTGGAGTTTATCCTTTTTAATCACATGATGCCAAGAATCAATTATAGCTTCAATAAGTTGCGTTTTATTAGATGGATGCTTTTTTTTTGTACAAGGATATTCAAATGTCACCACAAATTTTCTATACATTCAGATCAGGGCTGTTTCCTGGCCAGGGTAATAATTGTATGCTTTTATTTTTAAACCATTCTTTGCATATTTTTGCCGTATAGCATGGAGCTGAATCCTGCTGAAAGGTAAATGGTGTTTTATTGGGGAAGAGATCCCTAATGGAAGGTATTAGTTTTAGTTCCAGGACAGTTTCGATTTATTTTTTTTTGCATTCAGAATGCTATCAACCACTTGAATGCGGCCCACACCATCTGCAGACATACAGGCCCAAATCATGACATTTGTTGGGTTCTGTGTAGTTGCTTCAGTGCAATCAGGATGCAGCACATCCCTTACTCTACATCTCACAAATTTTCACCCATCACTACCAAAGAGCGATATTTTACTCTCATTGCTCCAGATTATTTGCTTCCACTGACCAATTCTGACCAATTAATGTGTTCTTTAGCCCACTGAACTCTTTCTTGCGTTGCTGAATATTTAAAAAATGTTTTTTTTTCCCTCGGAATTCTACCTATCAGTTGAAAACCTGCTAATCTTCTCCTCATTGTTCTTGAACTAACTAAAATACCCATTGCATTCATTTCACATCTAACAGCATCTGATGAAATTCTTCTATCTTTGAGGCATATCCTTTTTATCTTTCTATAGTCAGAAGCACTTGTGCATTTTTTTTTTTTTGGCCTCATCTTGCATTTTTTATCACTGATTTAGTTTCTTCATAATGTAAGCACAACTTTCGTACGCCAAATAAAGTGACTGATCCACCAACCTGTCTTGCAGTTTCAGCATAAGAGAGATCATTTTCTCTCAATATGACAATTTTGCTTCTTTTTGTAGGCGTCCAATCCATTCTTGTTGTTGATGACTTTGTTTTAAATTATTTGCATTAAGAAAAAAATAGGAAACAAAAACATTATTCTATTTAGTTACACTAGTATTCACCCTTCTGCAAAATACCGCTTTTACAAATCAAAACATACTACAGTTTAGTTACTGACATTTGATTGGTTTTCTGAACAGTCATTGTGATTGTGCAATTGACTTTTCTGTGGGTAAGGAAAGCACTTGGGACATAGTAGCAGAATCGCCAGAATCGGATTCCATCTCTTTATTGCATTTTTCATGAATTGTTTTAACAATTTCTTCTGCAGTTAAGGGTCCAAATACTTCTAAACTATTGTCGGCTTGCTACATACTCTGCAAACGTAATATCACACTGGAACTTTTCAGAAAAGTTTGAAAATTCTATTTCTTTGTATGCTCTGTCATTTTCGTCATTTGCATTACAACCACTCTTTTTAGATGGATGGATAAATCCGGCATGTCAAAAGCATTTTTCTATTGTTTCAGGTTGTACGGCATCCCATGCCACATATAAATTGTGGATAGCTATGAGTAATGTTATATCGTAGCTTTCTTTAAGATGAAATTTGTTAAAATTTGAAATTTCAAAAATGAAATTTGTTGTAGAATCCTTTTACGATAATGAGTTTTTAAATTTTGGATTATGGTCCATCGGTTGCAGTTGTGCAGTAGTATTAGGGGGTAAATATCAGGGTACATTGATTTAAATCAGCTTGATTTTAATCATGATTTAAATCACTTGATTTTTTTTTTTAAATCATTGATTAAAATCAATTTTTTTTATTAATTTTAACTATACTCTAAATTAAAATAATCTTGGAAAGAGTATGTGTTATTTAAATCAATCCCCCCCCCCCCCCCCAAAAAAAAAAGTACATTTTCAATGCACTCTGAAAGAATGATCTTTTAATTTCCTATAGAAAGTCTCTGAATGCGTTTCTTTGTAGTCACTGGGAGAGATAAGGGAATTCATTGAATGTAATAACAAAGCTATCCAAGAGTAAATATATAAGAATTTGCTCCTTTTGTCCACTGACCAACAGGGATTAGCTACAAACCTGTTTTGCATGAACACTTCGTCCAAAATACTTGAATCAACTGTTACAACCTCTTTGCTTGAAGTTACAAGTTAGTGAACTATAGATAGAGAAATTTGATATACAGTCGGACCTTGTTTTCCTGACACCCGGTTTTCACGTCACTCCGCTTATCACGTCAGTTTTTCAAAGTCCCGGTTTTATGTATATGATTTTAATGTAAATAAACTCCGGATTTTATGTCGTTGAATAATTTTCAACTCTGGATATCCCGACAATTTAGGAAAATTGTCCATTTTTATAATGCATCTTATAAGTACTGCAATTAAGTGGTAAGAAATGTCTTAGTCAAACTTTTCACAAAAGAGTCTGAATTACCCATTGAGATAAATGAGAAATTTTACTTCAATCCTTTATCGGAATAAATAAATCCACACACTATGAATGACCCACTAAAGCTCCAGATAGACGTATCAGTCTACTATGGGTTTTTTTTGTTCTGGCCAGGGGCTTTTTCGTGATTACACAGCGTTTTTCATCCAACTAAAACCGAAGCTTTGCATTGCATTGAAAAGATCAGGAATTACATAACCTTGATTTCTGAAACAACGAATATTGATTACAATTCATTGCATAAAATATTGAAAAAATAATTGTAGGAAGCACATATACGGATAAGCAAACCTTAATTATTTAATATTTCATGTAAAATAATAAAAAAAATAGTCATCATAAATCTGATTTTTATTCTTTTTAATTTTGTTTTTGTGTTTATTTTATTGCTTAAAACTTCAAGAAAAGTCAGGAATTTAAAATCGTCTTAAATTAATTAAAAATACAGCTTTTTATAAACATATTTTTTTCAACTCTGGTTACCTCGACACTCCGCTTATGACGACACTTTTTTCTGGACATTAGAGTGTCGAGATAACGAGGTCCGACTGTAGTATAGGACAAATTGGATTAAAAAAAAAAAAAAACAAAATGGCTGGTATCAAAAGGGATCCCATATGGCTTTATTTTACAGAGATATCAGCAGTTTCAGGCAAAGGTCTGAAAGCTAAATGCAAAAATGTGGGAAAGAAATTATGGGATTAGTTGAAAGGCTGAAAAAACATCAAGAGATATGTGAAAATCCTATTGATGATGGGTCATGAAAAAGCAGGAAAATTAGTTTTTCTCTACAAAGCATTAAATTTGCTTAGTTACTTTGATACTTTGTCCATTTTATTCCTTTGAAAATGTCAATATAAAGAATTTGTATTTTAAAAGAACTTAGTTTTTTATTAAAAATTTCATGATTACATTTCCTGATTTAAAGTAAATAAATATAATTGGTTACCTTGATAACTTATCTATTTTTAGGGTTCCGTACTTAAAAAGCAAGAACGGAACCATTATAAGATTACTCCTGTGTCTGTCTGCCTGTCACAGCCATTTTACTTGTAAACTATGGAACGTGGAAAGTTCAAATTGCGGGAAGTAAAAAAGACTTGACCCACATATTTTCAGATTATTAAACATTCACAAATATATTTAGGAAAAATGTAGAGGGGCTAATAAGTTACTTGGAAAGAAAAAAAGCTTTTCTTTGTATAACGTGTAGGGTAACGTGTGAAAGCTTTCGTAACACTGAACTCAAAAATATGTTTCTTTTGATTTTAGCAGGGGTCTGTTCAGACTTTTCTCACAGGGTCCTCTTTTTGTGAAATTGTGTAGTTTTTCCTATTTTTGTGAAAATTCTAGTCATAATTTTGTGAATCGATGTTCTATCCTTATATATAAAAAGCTAAGTAATATGCTTTTTGGTGAGTTCAATTGCTTACTTACAGGGCAGATTTTATTTTTAAATGGCTAAATTTGTGGAAAGTTCAATTTGAAGGTGAAAAAATTCTGTGAAAGGTCTATTTAAGAGTCAAACAATTTTGTGAAGGGTCCCGTTTTGGGATAAAATGTTTTGTGAAGGGTCCTGTTAGGGGATAAAAATTTTTGTGAAGGGTCTTGTTTTAAGCTAAATTAAATTATTTTGTGAAGAGTTCTTTAAAGGACCTAGAATTTTCCTGAACATATCCCTGTTTAGGTATTATATGTTCAGAGATATCGTCGAAAATGTAGTGCAAAAATATGTCCCCCCCCCCTCTATTTTCGAATATACTGAAACTAAAATTATAAAAAAATTAGGGGATATAGAAGTTAATTTAAACCTTGCAGGAAATTTATTGAGATTACCCTATGTCACACAGTTTTTGAGAAAATAGCATTTTTCCGTTACACACCAATTTCAAATTGCTGGCATTCAGCAAAGATGTTGAGGAGCGCTGGAGGTACCTATCATAGCAGAAGTATAAAAGCATTGTTGATAAGTATTTTCGAAAAAAATTGTCAGTAATTAGCCGAGATATTAACCCTTAAAGACACAGGCGGTTTGGACATACATAATGAATGGGGCAGCGTACATCATTAGTCCGCGAGCCAGCAACAGATTTTGATGACCAAGTTCCTCTCGGCCGATAATTTGTAAAATGCTTCAGATATATGTATCATGAAGCTCCGTGAACGTCAGCTGCGGTTCCGTGGGTGGGTTGAGCAGCGGTAGCCTCCCAAACACGTAAAAGAAAGAAAAAAAAAAAAAAAATAGTCATTTCTTCCCGGTTGAAAACTTGTCAAATTATAGCTAACCAAATATCTTGAAGAAAAAAAAAGTCAGCTGATAATAAAGTGGTGGGTAATACGTCAGCTGGTCACATGAAAAAAATATACAGGGTGCAAAGGAAAGTCCCTTTAACCTGAAAATACTTGCGAAGGGAGAGAGCTACAGCTATGGAAGTGAGGTAACGCTGTAGTAAAGTGACTACGACCGATTTAATGCAGACGACAGCAGCGCCCCCTAGTGGCAAAATTTGGAAGATAGCCATCGCAAATCGAAAACGAAAAGAGATAGAGCAAAATTTCCAATTAGAAAGTTTTAGAGCATCAGTTAATTAGTACGGAACGACATTTGGTTTACATGGATAAGATAAATCTTCGCCCGTATACCCAAAAATGTCCGAAATCGATGCACTCTATTTTGTGTAAATGTTTGAATGGAATAGCCATAAGTATGAAGAAATACGCACAATTTATGGTATAAATATGTGCTTATCTCAATACATTTTAATAACATCACACAAAAAACAAAAAAGACAAACTGTCTGACAGTGATAAAAAGTTAATATTCAGTATGTTCGAAAAGTTCGCTATTGCTCATGATACACGTTTGTATTCGTGAGAGTAATTCTACATGCCACTTTTCTCAGCATGCAACGTCTTTTGCTAGCCTCTTCAATATGACGACATAGATTTAACCCTTTCAAGGGCCGTGGCTAGACGGTCTAGCCACCTAATTTAAATTCCAAAACTGGCAAATGGCAGCAAGAATATTTTAATAAAATTTTGCTTTTGTAATGAAAGTGAAAATTAGAGGGTTTTTTATTTTCTAAGAAATTCGTATGAATATTCTGGTGTCAGTAAATTACTTCATCAGTTTACGAACAGAATCCTTCTGTCCCTGAAAGGGTTAATCTAAAATTTTCAACTATTAAAATATATTTTATTTTATTTATTGCTATTTAGAAATAAAAATAATCAAAGACAATTTGGATTTAACACTTTAAGAAAACTTACTTCTGAGGAAATTTCTGAGAAAGCTATTTAGTTTTAAGCAGTGTACTACATTCTGCCGAAGTTATACATATTTTTTAATCTTATACTTATGGGTTATAGGATTTCTTCAAAAAATATAATTTTTTGTAGAATATGCCGAATAGCTTAAGATTATTGTAGAAATCTTCTAACAGAGATGCACACGTATTATTCTAATGTAATTCTTTTTTGTTTTTCTCGGATGGATAAACATACTTTAGAGCCTTTTCGATATTGATATTTCATGTGAAACAACTTAATACTAAAGAGAGAATTAAAAAAAAAATGTAAAAACAAACTACTTCTAAAAAATGGGTTTTTGACAAAGAGGTTTTTGATGTGACAGTAAAAACCATGGTAAAATCCGGTAAAAACCATCATGCATCAAAAACATGCCAACCCTGTAATTGATGCTCTAAATCTTTCTAATTGGAAATTTTGCTCTATTTCTTTTCGTTTACGATTTTCAATAGCTATTTTTCAAATTTCGCCACTAGGGGGCGCTGCCGTCGTTTGCATTAAATCGAGCGTAGTCAATATACTATACCGTTACCTCACTTCCATAGCTGTAGCTCTATCCGTTCGCAAGTATTTTCAGGTTAAAGGGACTTTCCTTTGCACCCTGTATATTTTTTTCATGTTCAGATGACCAGCTGACGTATTAACCACCACTTTATAATCAGCTGACTTTTTTTTTCCTTCGAGATATTGGGTTAGCTATAATTTGACAAATTTTCAACCAGGAGGAAATGACTGAATTTTTTTTTAAACGTTTTTGAGAGGCTACCGCTGCTCAACCTACCCATGGAACTGCAGCTGACATTCACGGAGCTTCATGATACAACTCTCTGAAGCATTTTACAAATTATCGGCCGAGAGGAAATAACTGATGATTCGGGGACTATATGTATCAACGGCTATTAAAGCCTAGATAACAACTTTTAATGATATATTTGTGTAACGCAATGCCCAGTAGCAGTTCCAAATTTGCGACCTCCTTTCGAAGCGGGCATAGCTGAATGCCAAGTTTAAACTTTGATCAAGGGTTTTGTTTCAGATGTACTGTAACAAGAAAAGATTATTACTACGCTGAATTTAGTTATATGAAATGCCATTTGAAGTTTAAACATGCACTACTTTTATTGTCAGTACCGAATTAAGTTCATCATAAAGAGATTAGGATGAGATTAAAAAGAGTTATACCAAATAGCAATATTTGATATTATTTAGTCTTCATATCTCTTTGAACTTCTATGGTATAGGGTCAGGTGGGGTGGAATGGGTATAAAAATACAAGTTTTTGAAATGATTATGGAATCATTCCTAAATGGAAAGGAATTTATAAAAAGTAATGATTCACTGTTTACATTGCATTTATAGACATCACATTTTCATCATAATTGTTTTTCAAAAGATTATTTATTAACTTAAAAAAAAAGTTTTTCTGATGGCTGTTTTTATACCCATTCCACCCCATAGGGTGGGGTGGAATGGGTAACTAAGTTTAAAAGGCATTCAAAGCAACCAATAACCCAAATTTCAGTGTATTATATATTTTATTACATAAAATTATTAATTGACAATTATATTGGCCAATTTCTTTCTCATTAAATACATAATGTCCCTGATTATTAAGTGATGGTTGGCTAAGCTTTCTACCTTGTCATCTTTGTTAGGAAAGGTATAGAAGTTTCCTACTAATGATTTATGCAGGAATTTTACAATGTAAGTAAGAGGATCTGATGTTTCAATCACTTGGGCAATAAAATATTCTTTAGATTATTTTCCTAAATTTTCCCTTAGCCTAATCATATATCCATTTCATCCCACTTTACACTTTTAATTATAACTTTTAAAAAATAAAGAATTTGTCTTACATGTTTGTTTCAGTCAATAAAGGACACTACTATGTACAAACTATGCAGAAAAAAAAAAAAAAAAAAAAAAAAATTCTGCAATAAAATAAAAAGAGACAATAAAGTTAATGCAACACTAAGTGATGTTGGCATTCACCATGTGGCTTTCAAAATTGATTCTAAATGGACTAAATGTTGCCAATATTTTTTTTCTAAACTGAAAATGAAAGTTGAATGGTTAATAAATTATATATGTGATTTACAAATATTTTTTGTACATAGTATGTATGATTTTAATTCAGACACAAAACAGTATTACCCATTCCACCCCACCTGATCCTACTCATTCATACTTTTCTAGTATATACAGCTTTACCCAATCCCACGCTATATAGTTTTTTACAAAATCTTATTATTCTTTTAGAAATGATTTTTTTAAATAATACCGTTAATAATTCATATTTACTGTGCGGAACCCCCTGAGTGCGAGTAATACTCGCACTTGACCATTTATTTTCTTTAAAAATGTCAGTAAAGGAATTTGTATTATAAGTGTTTAACAGAACTTAGTTTATTATTATTATTTTAATTAACACCAGTTTACAATATGACCAGCTATAAAATTAGTATTTTTAATTTTATTTTGAGCTTTGAACATGTGAAAATATATATTAGTTAAATTGAGCAAAGGATTCACTAGTACTTTATTGGATGCTTATTTGGGGTTTAGTCTTGCATTTGTTATGAGTAATAATCTTTTTATATATTGTACTAATACCATATTTAAAATAATATGTAATGATAGGATTTGTTTTGGGAAATGGTGCATTAAGGCAATGGATGGTATTTTGAATGGTGTTAACATCTTATTGACAGCTCTTAAGGTAAGTGATGTAATCATTATACAAAAAAGTATAAATCAAGTATAAAGATTTATATACATAAAAAAAAATTTAAAATACCATTTTCAAGTGTCTATCTAAATTGTATTTATAAGACAATTGAAAATGGCATGTTATAACTTTCAAAGTTTAAAATCACGTTGTTAGTTAATTTTAATACAAAAAATCTGATTTAAATAAATAATTAAAAAAAAAGCAGATTTTTTTTACAAAAAAAAAAAAAAAAAAAGTGATCTTTTTATACCCTGGTAAATATTCAATCTTTATAGAGTTCAGTGTTGGTAGTTTACAATGACTCTGCACATTATATAGCAGCGATAGAATTTTTCGGTTTTCACGAGAAAATTTTTTATCCAGTTATTTTAACCAACTGATGCAGATTTCACGCATCATCCAGGCTTTGGCATTTGCCACATAATCAACAGGCAGTGTTTTAACTCCTTTGAAGCAGTGTAGCTTAGTTGATTTACCAATAACTAACAATTTTAACTTCTCAGTTCCATCCATATTGGCACCTACCATCACAGTTATCCTGTCTTTTCTAAGTTTGTCACTTCACTTGTGCAGGTTTCACCTTTAAATGTTAGTCTTATTAGGAAGAAGTTTATAAAACAACCCTGTTTCATCGGCATTAAACACGTCTTTCACTGCATAAGTAGAAATGAGTTCAGGTAGCTTTTCGAAGAATTCATTGCAAGCAGCGAGGTCTACAGCACCACTTTCACCACACAGTTTTGTGTATAGTGTTATTTCGGTGCTTAAAACATGTCAGCCATCCTTCGCTGCAATTGAAATTTTTAATGGACAGTATTCTCGTGACGTCACAGTGGGAGTCACGTGGTGTAAAAAAAGCGGCTAGCGCGTTTGTTTATTTTATTGCATCATTTGATGCAGCAGAAATATAGGTAAATGCATGAGTAAAAAAATACTGCAGGTTTATTTTGTACGAATTATTTTCGATCAATACTTATACACACATTAATTAAAATCCATATATACATATTAACTAAAATTTAAAATTTTTATTTTGTGAATAAAATAAAAAATATGCATAACATTTACGTTAAAATAGGGAAAAGATTTCATGTATAACCCATACCTACCCATGAAAAGGTCTAAAACTCCGCATAAAATAAAATATAAGCATAAATTTTCTAAACACAATGCTTTTCAATAGCACAGTTATGAATGTTATTCCCAAGCAGACGAATTTTTATAGTTTCGAACCGAAGGGGAGAATATGGTCCATACCCATGAGTAGTGCAAGTGCTTTCTCTTTACTTGCCAATATAAGTCCACTCAAAGGTACATTTCTTGCCAATGCATCCTTTGTCCATAACAGTAAAGCTTCCTCTAAATCCTCATGGGCTGCTGTTCTCATACGTTTTCGTCCTTTAGCAAATCTTTCCTTTTCCCATGATTTCAGGATGAATTCTTTATTTTTCAAATAAGTAGAGAGCGTATTCTTTTTTATTCCATATTCTGCAGTAATTTTTGTCTTGGATCAACCACATATTATCTTTTTAATAATTTCCACTTTAGTTTCTAGAGTAATTGTCTGAGTGAAGCGAAGGCTAATACTCAGCGAAATATTACTGCCCGGACACTTTACTACTACGATGGATATTAACGCCATGTCCTACTAAAAAAAAGGCCTAATAAAAACCTTTCGTCAAGCATAACTCAAAAAATATTTGTCGGATTTCGTTTCTGATTGCACCAGAAGGTACCTATGAGGGTCGCCTACTGAATGCACCTACTATGAAAAATAAGTTCCAAACCGTTTAAAAATTATATAGAAAAAACTCTTAAAAAAGCACAATTTATCTGCACACGTCACAGAAATTTGGTGTGCGTCACTTTCACCGGTTGATGTTTTCGTAGACAACTGGTTTGAACACATGGAGCAAATAAAAAAAAAAAATACGCACGCAGTAATATTGAATAGATCAGTTTCAACCACGTGATCACAAACCTTGCAACAACCCGTGGCAACCAGTTTTGGTGGGCAAACAAATAATAATATAGTATTCCGTACCACGGTGACCGTTTTTAGCCTGTTGTATAAAATCTGGCATGTTGTATGACATACAATTGTGGATGATTAAAACAAAAGACATGAGTGTTTATTAATCCGGGAGGTTATCTTTCTCTGGATGTCTGTCTGTCTATCATACAGCATGCAATTTTCTTGTAAAGGATGATATTATTATGCAGTAAAACCTCCATAACGGACACACCCGATTAGTGGACACCTCAATTTAGCGGGCATTTTTTCGATTACCAACCCTTAAATAACTGTACATTCTTTACTCTCAGTAGCGGACACCTCCAAATAGAAGACAAATTCTGCCCTCCCGAAGTGTTCGCTATTCAGAAGTTTTACTGGTAAAACCTCCATAGCGGACACACCCGAATAGCGGATACCTCTATTTAGCGGACATTTTTTCGATTACCAACTCTTAAATAACTGTACATGTTTTACTCTCAGTAGCGGTCACCTCTAAATAGAGGACAAATTCTGCATTCTCGGGGTGTCCGCTATTCAGAGGTTTTACTGTATATAATATTGATAATTATTTTACAAGGCTGCACAAAAGAATAAGAATATATGAAACGAATATAAACTAAATTCGGGATTGGTAGATCGCTGACGGTAATGTAATTTTAGGATGTTGTTACAGTCATCCGCAGCATGTTTTTAGAGTTTCGTTCATCTAACGAAACCCTACCTGTCTCACTCCTTTGTCTGCCTGTTTGTCCGTCTGTCACACAGCCCGTTCTCAGAAACTATATATGTCGGAGACTTGAAAATTTGCATACTTATAGCTGAACACCACACATCAAACGGCAAATAATAAATTTTGAAAAAGTCTAATATTTAACCCTCTGGGCTCTAACTTGTGTATTTTAAGCAATTTTTCTAACTCAGCCCCTAATTTAATTAAGTTGGAGACATGAAAGTTTGCATACTTATAGCTGAACATCTCACATCAAACGACAAATAATAAAATTTTGAAAAAGGCTTAATATTTAACCCTTTGGGCTCTAACTTGTGTATTTAAAGCAATTTTTCTAACTCAGTCCCTAATTAAGTTGGATACATGAAAGTTTGCATACTTATAGCTGAACACTTGCGATAACACGATAAATCATAAAATTTTGAAAAAATCATATTTAACCATCCGGTCTCTAACTTCTGTATTTTAAGCAATTTTTCTAACTGAGCCCCTAATTAAATTGGAGACATGACATTTTGCATACTTATAGCTGAAATCCTCACATCAAACGACAAATAATAAAATTTTGAAAAATGTCTGATATTTAACCCTCTGGGCTCTAACTTATGTGTTTTAAGCAATTTTTCTAACTCATCCCCTAACTAAGTTGGAGACTTGAAAGTTTGCATACTTATAGCTGAACACTTGCGATAACACGATAAATCATAAAATTTTGAAAAAGTCATATTTAACCCTCCAGTCTCTAACTTCTGTATTTTAAGCAATTTTTCTAACTCAGCCCCTAATTAAGTTGGAGACATGACATTTTGCATACTTATAGCTGAACACCCCACATCAAACGACAAATAATAAAATTTTGAAAAAGTCTATTATTTAACCCTCTGGGCTCTAACTTGTATATTTTAAGCAATTTTTCTAACTCAGCCCCTAATTAAGTTGGAGACATGAAATTTTGCATAATTATAGCTGAACACCTCACATCAAACAGCAAATAATAAAATTTTGAAAAAGTCTAATATTTAACCCTCTGGGCTCTAACTTGTGTATTTAAAGCAATTTTTCTAACTCAGCCCCTAATTATGTTGGAAACATAAAAATTTGCATACTTATAGCTGAACACCTCACATCAAACGACAAATAATAAAATTTTGAAAAAAATCTAATATTTAACCTCTAATATTTTGTCTCGCGCAATTTTTAAATTTAAACTGTTTTGCAATACTATTTTTTGTTCATTTTGCATAATAAGTGTAATGTGACGTAATTTGTGCTATTTCAGATTTCTAATGCATGTTAATGAATTTATTTTACCTTATCCTCTCTCTTTTAAAATTCACATGTAAATATAGTTTTTATGGCGTAATTTCCAATAAGTGCCTGCTTTTTATACCTAATTATTTAATTCTAATTTGAAGGTTTTTTTCTGTTTATAATAGTAACGTGTAAATATTTTTTTTTTATTTGAAGCAAACATTATTGTTTGCGCTGTTTATACAGTTGGCAACAGTTTAAATTAATACCATTTTCTAAAATATGTAAAAATTATCTGTCAAAATGCTGAATATTTGAATTTAAAATAGCAATAAAACCTCAAAAATGAGTAAAATTAAAAAAATTAATGAAATCTGCAGACCGGGATCTTCTATTGAATAAAATGATCTAAAAATGATTAAATTCCCATGTATAGCTTTTGCTCTTATAATTTTTTTTTAATGGAACGATTTTGTCCAACTTTAGCATTAAATATCTCTTAAAATAATTCTTCGATTTGAAAACTGTATGCATTAGTCTGTTGATCAAACATTTCGCTATAATACCACCGATTTTCATATATTTGTATGCAATAGTTTTCTTAATATTAACGAAGAAAGTCCTCCGGTCACAAAAAATTCAAAACCGGCGGCGGCGGCGGCGGTGACAGCGTTAGTTACTTTTTATAGAATTGAGAGATATATAAAACTGAAAACTTGTCTATCTGTCTGTTTGTAATTCTATAAAAAAAAATCCACAATTTGGAAGCCAAAATTGTGAAGAGATACGTACATGTGTATTAAAACATGGTCGAGACAACTAAAGTAATCCGGAATCGAAATAACTTATAGTTAATTTTTAATTAATAAAAAACCACCAATTTAACAGCAATTTCTTATCAAATTTAAACATTTTTCGTTATAGCAGTTGCCAACAATTAAAAAACACAATAAAATTATTACTACAACAATTAATTTTCTACTGCATTATTTCCACGTGAAAAATGAAAATGAAATAAATAGTTTGCCGAATTTCAAAAAAAGGTGAATATTACGTCATAACTTTTCTATTGCAAGATATTCACGTGAAATATAAAAATGAAATAAATGGTTTGACGAATTTAAATGAAAGTGAATATAACTTCATAACTTTTCTATTTCAAGGTTTCCACGTGAAAGAGGAAATATTACGTCATATTGGAAATATAAAGGGCATGGTGGATATAGTATAACGTCATATGAGTGTGAAAAATGTATTGAAGCATGATAAAAACCCGATTAGAGAAATATTGGCGTATTTTAACATTATTGCTCCAATTATAAATTGAAATAAGTTCATTTATAGCTGTATTCTTTTGCGTCTGTTATATACATTTATACATTTTTATATAGCGTTTTCATATGATTCATTCAACAACATTTCGAATGCTTTTTTTAATGTTTGTTTTGTGTTGTATGTTAAATTTTGAAATTGATTTTTCAGAACAAACATCCTTCAAATTCTGGGCAACGCCGGTACTTTAGTTTGTAACAGATAAATGGCTTTTGTATCTGTACATCTAATGCTAATATTATAAAGCGTTATAATATTATAAAGTATATAATATTATTAATGCTTGTGCGTTTGTGAGGTGTTATCTCTGAAACTACATAGCCAACTTAAAAAAAAAATGTTGGTGGCCATCTCTGCTCCGAAAAAAAGACTATTTTATGTCAGTGCAAGAACCTACATCGCTGCAGGAGCAAAAAAGTTCTAAAATTGTGATTTCTGCGATATTGATTGGGTTAGAAACTTTAAATTTGGTGCGGTAGTTACTTTTAAGATGTAAATGAACTCGTAATGAACGCTCTCTAAAAGGTTCAATTTGACGGATAAACGTAAAAATTTCTAGAAAGGTTCTAAACTATGATTTATTTGGAATACTGAAATTTTTGGGATACTGTTGGGGTTAGAAACTAGAACTTTGGCATGGTAGTAATTAATAAGATGTAAATGCTCGTTGTAGAACGAATTCTAAAAAATAGAAAGACTAAACAAAGCGGAAAAAATTCTAAAGATGATCTAAGTAACGAAGAAAATGGAACTGTTAGGAATATAAACATGAAAATTGACATGTCTGTATTTATCATGACGTAAATTCTCGCAATAGAACAATTTCTAAAAATGTCGCTATATAAAACAGTGCAGAAACAAAAAACTTTCAAAAATTTTCTATTTCTCTGTTACTGCTGCGCCCCAAATCTTGAAATTTTGCTTCGGGTTAGTTTTAAAATATACAATTTTCTCTATGAATGGTTTCTAAAAAATTTAAAATTTAAAAAGATGAAATTAACGGAAAGCAATCTCAATTACCATTAATTTGGAATTATTAGGTACAGCAACTTTAAATATTTCATAATGCTGCATTTCCTCCGCAAAACATGTGATTTAAATGCAACAAAACTGATAGATACCCACCTAGTATTAAATAAATTGTGTAAATATTGAATAAAGACCTGTATGAAATAGTGAGTAGGTTGCCCGAAAGTACTTGTTAAAGTGTTCCTTCTCTAGGCTTTTCTCTCTCTCGCCAAGGCCACTAACAGAGGGAAGTGCCGTTTTAAACGTGATATGAATTTTTTATCCGATTCGTTTTTCTAGACATTTTATCATAAGGTCATATTCTCAATTATCATTAGTAGATTTTTTATATATTAACTTATTCTGCTGAAAATTTGTAATCGGGTTCATATTGGCGTATGTTAGCTTGCATGATTTGCTGAATAAATATGTATGGATTTGTAAATTACTTCAAATGACACTTTGACAGCTCAAAAGTTATGCAGACGATATATTCAGATCTTGTGTCATACTTTATGTTGTAATCATTCCCGATTTCTTTTATTTAATACATGCTAAATACAGCTCAACTTCTGCAGAATATGTTTGAAAACAAAACAATACAGCGTATGTAGTGGCCAGCATACACTCATCATTTAAATCCGATCGAGCGTATCTAAAACACACTCTAACGAAGCATTGCATGCCACTTTTGATGTATTCGGTACTTTGATACTATATTAGATTTTGAGAAGAGAATTCCTTAAATGTTATCGACAACCTCATTGCATCCGTGGAAAACAGATATTGTACAATATTAACTATTCCGGGGGAGCACACACCATATAAAGTATAGTCCATTCTTTTTAAACATCATATATTTGTCATTTACAGTTACTCAAATTGGTGCGGAGCGTCTGATTATGCTCTTGATATAATTTTATACAGTTAAATTCCGATATAAGTAAATTAGTGTTTCATTTTCTATTTTATTTTTAATATATTGCGTACTTTCAATTTTATATCCATGCATGGCTGTCTTGAATGGTTTGATTTCCCATTTTTTTAAACAGTGTATACGAATTTATATATAAGATTTTGTAATTCTACATTTCGTTTATTTTCATCATTTCAATTTTTCGCAGTATATGGACAATTAAAGATAACATCTCATTTTCTTTGCTTCCACATGTTATCATTAAGTCTATGTTCTCAGTAATATCGCTCAGACTAATCCCTCTGAGGGAAGTCCTAGTGATTTATACTTCCGTGTGAAGCCATATTTTAAAGAAACAAGATCTTTTGCTTTTTCAAAAAAATGAATTTTAGCAGTAAGTAAAACCATTGACTGAAAATTTCGATCCCTACACAGAAGATAGAATGTAGTGATAAAACAGGTTTCCCCTATCTTTAACAGATGTCCACCCTGTTAGGAATGCACAATGCCCACGCATTAGGAACAAGCACAATGGAAGAAGGGGTTGAGGTCAGTGGTGTAGTCGTAAAAAACACAGAGGGTATCTGCTCAAAGCAGAGGGTATACGCTCAAGGCAGAGCGTATACCCTAGAGTGTATATACTATAGCTTTCTTGAGAAACAGAGGGTATACGGTGTTCCTTAAAAAAATCCAGAAGGTATACGGCGTATACCCTCATATACCCTCCACTACACCCCTGGTTGAGGTGTCATTGATGGACATACGGGGCACACTAAGAAAGCGGATATCAAATGAATGGGATTATTATACTAGTTCAGAACAATTCTGACAAAAATGAAAGAAAGAAAGTTATTTCAGGGATCAGAAACCCATGAGAAAGTAAAGAAAAATGAAAAAATGGAATTCTCGTTAGTTCGAATTAAAGTCAAGAGAAAATGAGTTCGAATAAATGAAAATTTTTAACGTTATTCTGTCATTGAAAATTTCGGGACTGCATGTTTAGCTTGAATTAAGCAAAGATTCGATTTATCCGATTTCAAATTAACGAGAGCTGACTGTACATGTTATTCAACAGGTTATGAATAACGTTTGTTGGAGGCACCTCCACTGCACCATGGGGTTTAAAATTTTTGATTTTATCAACATGATCTATAAATAAGTAATGTATATAGTGTTTTGACTGTAGAACAAAAGTGCTGCCAGGTGGAATTTTTTTTGAAAAGGCACACTGTTCTCAGAAAGAGCAATCTTGTGTACTGTTATATTTTAAATTGGCTTGTTTAGAGCCCCCATTTATCAGTAGAATTTCATAATACTTTCCTGCGACCGCTTGATGAATTTTTTGATACTCTCTCACATCCAATTACTGGATTTTGCGATATTTTCTTGCGGTCAATCATTGCAAATTTTTCTGCAACCAACTGAATTTCACAATTTTCAATCAACCGGTTGATGAATTTTGCAATATTTTTTAGATTTACTGACGTTGCTTGCTGTTTTTTTTCTCACGACCTATCAACAAATTTTTTAATTTTTCGACTGATCCGCTAATGAATTTTGCAATCCCCTCCCCCTCCCCACTGCCGATTGACGAATCTCACAATATTTTGAAATATAGTAGACTTCTAATCCACACGGCTTGGTTCCAACATGTGTATTTAATATTTGTTTATGCTTATTTAATTCAGTATCGTTCAATGTGCAGTTTTTTTTTAAGTGCCTTTGTAGTGACTTGTTTATCTGTAACAGTAAATATTGTGTATGCTCATTTTTGAGAAACAGAAATGTAACATTGTTTTTTTATAGCCTAATGAGATTACTAGCTTGTAACTGCTAGTTAGTAAAAAATAATTACTCTATTTTCCAATATATGACTCATCCCAAAATTTAATGCATTTTTTGTGAAAAAGCTAATCTATGTAATCATTCATTTTCTAAAATTAAATATGATTCTTCATATGTTATAATTACGTTAATGAGAGTACCTATTTTTTATGCCAACAAAAGTGTAACATATATCATGCAAAAATAAGTAATATCGAAGAAAGTGTGTGTGTGTGTGAGTGGGGGGGGGGGGGGGGGGAATCCTTACATTCACTGAGACATCTTTTTTTTAAGGCACATCTTAAGTTGAAAAAAATTCTTATACATTGGAAAATACAGTAGATATGACTCTGGATCCAATGTTATGTAAACACATTTTATGCACATTAGTTTAATTTGTTTTGGACTGTTTGCTACAATAATTACTTAAATTTTCTGTTGTTTTATTTTACCAGAGCAACCAGAAGCCCAGTGAAAAGAAGAGTGAATCATCTGAGTTGAGTCCACAAAGTCGATTAAAGTTTAAACAGCTGAAAAAGGAAGCTAAGCAGTTAGCTTTGGATGGAAAGTATAATGAAGCCGTGAATTGTTTCAAAAGAGCTCTCAGTATATATGACTGTCCTAATGTTAAAAAATATATTAAAGAAGTTGAGGTATAGTGATTATTTTTTATTTTTATTACTTTACATTTTTATTAGAGGTATAATTTACTGAATTAGGCTTTCTTTATAAAACCTATGCCACTATTTTTTATGGGGGAGGGGGTTAAAAGTATAACATTTGAATGGGAATGTGAGTAAGTGAGAGTGTACATGTTAGTATTTGGAGTTCATGATTTGGAGTCACAACACTTAAAATTCATAACACATAATCATAATAATTTTAAAAGCTTGATTTAACCTAGTTTGGTTAATTGTTTAAAAAAAATGTGATAGATAAATAAATGAAAATAATGTATTCAAGCTGCAAGCAGCAGCTGCAGAGTTTTTCTTGAATATGTATAAAATAAAATGTCAGAAAGTTGGTTGGTTTAGATAATTTTTGCTTAGTTAATTTAAAGAGAATAACCAATTTGTCATTTTTTAAATATTTTATGCTTGAAACTAGTGGATTAGTTTATTATTTGATAAATGGTTGCATAGTTGCCAACTTGTATGGTTTGGCCGTACAATATACAGATTTTATACTAAGTGTACGGTTGTATAGATGAACAGTATGATTGCACAGTTTTGCCCATGGAAAAAACGTTCACGAAAGAAATGCTGGTTTCGTGAAAGGATTGTGGAAAAAAATGGCGATTTTGTCAAAGGATCGCAGAAAAAACGTTGATTTTGTCAAAGAATTGGCGGAAAAATGGCGATTTCATGAAAGAATCACTGAAAAATCGGCGATTTAGTGAAAGGACCATAGGAAAAATGACGATTTCGGGAAAGGACACTGGAAAAAATGCCAATTTTGTCAAAGGATTGTGGAAAAAAATGCCGCTTTCGTCAAAGGATCGCAAGTAAAATGTAGATTTTGTGAAAAGATCGCTGGAAAAAAAAATGTGAATTTTGTCAAAGGCCTGCGGTAAAAATGCATAATTATTGCCGGTAGTGATTCCCCCTTCCTGAATGGAGTACAGTTTGTTTGTTTACTTCAGTAATTCTGTACAATTTATTTTTCAGTTTGTATTCAGTAGTAGAATTGATTAAAAAAAAAAAGTCGCTAGTCCCAAGGACAGTAAGCATGAGAATAAAGTCCATTTAACGCTTTGAGCTCCCCCCCCCCCCCCTCCCCCACGAAAACCAAACTTCCTTTGCAGTTATCCTAAATTTTCAGCATAATAAAATGAAAAATTATAATTTATTAAAAATTAAGCAGTACATAAAGAAAAACTATAAAATTATTAATTAGATATTTTATTTCTGATTATTTATTTCAACTGACTAAAGTTTAATGCATTTTTTATTTATTTATTTAAATAAAATATAATTGTGTGATTGTGTTTGGTTGCAGTTTTCTCAGGGATGGGAAAATTTAAGTTTACCTGTGAAAGGGGGAAAAAGTTACTGGTCCTTGCAGACCACTAAATTTTTCAAATTAGTGGTCTAATTGAATTTTTGGTGGTCTCGGACCAGCGGACCACCAATGATTTTGAATGCTGGTATTTTCCATTACTGTTACAAAATGGAAAAATCTAAACTGAAGCACCATTATCAAGCTTTTAGAGAAGTATATAAGAGAGAATTTTCGTGTATAGCGGAATCTCAAAAAAGGAGAACTTTATGCTCACTGCATCATGTGTAAGGCTGATTTTAAAATTGCTTGGAGGTAAAAGTGATATAAAGAACCATCTTAGATCGCAAAAACAATCAGATTTCTTGGGAGAAAAAAAACAACAACAACAAAAAAACAGAATTTCACTATGAAACTTGGCAATTTCTTAAATTCCAAAGATCCAGGGAATACAGTCACAAATGCGGAGTGCTTATTTGTGAAGTTTAATCTTAGAACACCCCCTCCCCCTATATATTGCAGACCATGCAGGACAGCTTTTCAAGAATATCTTCCGAAAGTATGAAATTTCAAAAACATTTTCTTGTGCAATCTCATGTTTTTATTTTGGCCAAAAAAAAAAAAAAAAAAAAAAAAAAGAGGAGTCTGATTATAGTATAGAAAATATTGTTGTGAAATGATATTACTTTTTATTTCAATGTATATGCATATGTTATGCATTTTTAAGTACGGAAGAGTACATCATAAAAATTGTAAGGTTTTCAAAATCGACATGTTGGCAGGTATGTGATTGTGTAAATTCTGTTTTTTAAAAGTTGTAGAAAAATGAGAATCTCTAAAAAATTATGTTTTAAGATTTCCCGTAGTAGTTTCGAAATGTAGAAAAAACTTGAAAACTCAAAAAACATGGAATCAAACTACTGAAAATGTATATTTTTTAATAATAAATATTAATTTAACAACATTAGAATGGGAAAAGTACCCCAAATAAATAAGTAGCTCTTTTAATTTTGTCCTGTAAGCAAATGCAAGCTTCAGATTGCATAAAAATTGAAAATTTGAAAACTGACATTAAACAAGATCCGGTAAAACAAAATCTTTGCAAACAAAATCTCTAGAAAAAACAATCTTTTACAACTGAAGCCATAGTAAAAAATGTTCCTTTCAAGCCTTTGCAAGTCTTCAATGGCTGACAAGTATTATCAGGTGGAGAGAAATCAGTAGAGCTTAGCAGCTGAGAAGCTATCTCATGAGCAACCAGTCAGAGTCTAATTTGCTTGAAAACATCTGGATTATTTCTCTGCAACTGTTAAACAGTTCCTAACAATCATATATAACTTGACAGTTATTTTATTGCAAATAATCATTATTGTTGATTTAATAATGACTTCTTTCATTCAGTACAAAGACAAAACATTTTATAACATTTCACAGTGATGTAACTAAAACCATTGCAATTTGTTATGCAGATGCATAATTTTGCAAGCAATCATTTTAAATAGTAGGGTTTTTTGGAATGAAAAGTAAAATAGTGTTCCCGTTAGGCCATTTTTAAAGGGTGCAGCACACTGCCCTTTTTAAAATCGGCAAACAGTGCCCTTCCCATTTAAAAAAGTCAAATGTGCCCAGAGTCATTCTCAGCAGTCATTCATAATTTTCTCCGTTCCATGAATTTTGAGAAACTCCACTTCTTCAAAAGCATCCTGTTTCTTCCCATCAGTTTGTCATAGTTTCCAGCTAAATTATGTATACTTTTCCCCCTTCTATCTGGTGAGTGGTCTTTAGGAATTCGCCAAAAACAGAGAGGAAATAAGATACTCTACGGGAAGTTATGAACTGGACAATTGCATTGTCCAGTGTAGCTATGCCCCCTGTTCCTTGCACTGAGATGCTATCTCTTGAGATCCAATTCTGGATGCTTAAAATAATAATAAAAAAAAATTCTTGTTTTTTTTTTAATCACCATACTTTTCTTCCTACGGCTATTTCTGTGGACAAGATTATGCATTGGTTGTACTACTGTGCAAGCATGAACCGACAAAGACAAACGGATGAAAAAAAAGTTATTAAGATGGTGACGACATTTTAATTTCTGCCTAGAGTGGTTAAACTCCTAGCATATGGCCCTGCTTCTTTCTGTATTCTTTTATTCTGCAGAAGTAAAAAATACCATGTGAATGTCATCTAATTTGGACCTTTATCTGCGAATTAAAAAAGGAAAAGATTGCAAATGTGAGGAGATAAATGAACAGGTAATACAATAAGAGTATCCAACCTTTTGGCAACCTTGAATCCCATATGAAATAAATAAATAAATAAAAAAGAAACCTGCCCTGTCCACTGTCGCATTAAAATATTAATAATTGTATGGTTAGACCCGTCCTTCTTTTTCTAATAATTGTATAGTCAGACCCGGCCTTCTTTTTAAAGGGGTCCCGCTGCAAGAAACATTTTCAGGGCCGTGCATAAAAAAAAAGAAACCTTTCCTGTCCACTCAAGCATTGAAGTACTAATAATTGTAAGGTCAGACCCGGTTTCCTTCTTAAAGGGGTTCCAGTGCAAGAAACATTTTCGGGGCCCTGCATTTTTATTTTAAGAAAAAAGAAACATGCCCTGTCCACACAAGCATTGAAGTACTAATAATTGTATGGTCAGACCCAACCTTCTTCTTAAAGGGGTTCCGGTACAAGAAACATTTTTATTTAAAAAAAAAGTCTTAACTCTCGTCGGGAAGGGGGCGCCTGGTGTGAACGGGAGTGGCTAGTTACTAACCTAGATGCAAACATTTTTCAGAAGTCCTTTTCTATTTAAAGGTATTTTAGTCTTCTTGGAGGTCCCTATAAGCGCAAGTCTTGCTTACTTTGCGCCTATCGCACCTTTCATATGATTAGCCTAGTACATAATTTTGAATAATTATGCAAACATGCGAAACAAACTATAATCTTTTAACTATCTTTGTTGTGCAATTCTATGAGTAAAGTTTTAACCTTTTAACAAATGAATTAAAAAACCTGAATAAGAAATTTTCATTTGATGTCAACTCAGACCCGATAAAAAAAATTTTCAGCGATGCAGCAATCAACCTGGACCTGCAAAAAGAATTTTGGTCAACCTGCAACTCACTATCTATATTATAAAGGACAAACATATCTGTGCGTAACGCATACGTCATTTTGCGAATGGCAACACTTTGAAATTTGAAATAAAATTTTGGTTTTGCAATTTTCTCTACTGCAAATTTTTTTAACTTCTAAACATCGCACATTTTAAATTTTTACACCATTGTACATAGATGCCAATATCTCCGGAAATTCCGGAATTTCTCCGGAAATGTAGGATAAAATACGGAAGTACGGTAATAAGGTAGAAAATACGGAAATTTGAGACAAAAAAATCGCGAATTTCTTCGATCGATCGCGGCAAAAAATCACGAATTTCATCAATCGGTCGTTGAAGTATATCGCGAAAATCGTCTATTAATCGATAAAACCGCCAATTTCTACAATCGCTCGCGGCAGAAAATCGCAAATTTCGCCAACCGATCGTTGAAAAAAGTTGCAAATTTTGTCAATCAGTCGTTGCAAATAATCGTGAAATTCATAAATAGGTCGTTGATAAAAATTGCAGCCGCGGCAAAATATCGCGATTTGCGTTAATCAGTTGGGGGGGAAATATCCTGAAATCCGGTAATCGGCCAATGATAAAAATCGCGGATTTCGTCAATCACTCGCTGCGCTGCAAAAGAAATCTCGAATTCCGTTAGTCATTCGCGGTAAAGAATTGCTGTTTTCGTCAATGAGTCGCGGCAAAAAATCGCTGTTTTCTTCAGTCAGTCGCGGCAAAAAAATCGCTGTTTTCGTCAGTAAGTCGCGGCAAAAAATTGCTCTTTTCGTCAGTCAGTCGCGGCAAAAAATCGCGATTTCCGTCGATGAGTTCTCGGCAAAAAATTGCGATTTTCGTTCATCAGTCGCAGCAAAACATTGCGATTTTCGTCCGTCAATCGCGGCAAAACATCGCAGTTTTCGTCGTTCAGTCGCGACAAAACAACGTGATTTTCGTCGTTCAGTCGCGACAAAACAACGTGATTTTCGTCGTTCAGTCGCGACAAAACAACGTGATTTTCGTCTGCAAGTTGCGGCAAAACATCGCGATTTTCGTCCTCATGTCGCGGCAAAACATCGCGATTTTCGTCCTCATGTCGCGGCAAAACATCGCGATTTTCGTCCTCATGTCGCGGCAAAACATCGCGATTTTCGTTCTCAAGTCGCGGCAAAACATCGCGATTTTCGTTCTCAAGTCGCGGCAAAACATCGCGATTTTCGTTCTCAAGTCGCGGCAAAACATCGCGATTTTCGTTCTTGACTCGTGGCAAAACATCGCGATTTTCGTCCTCAAGTAGCGGTAAAACATCGCGATTTTCGTCCTCAAGTAGTGGTAAAACATCGCGATTTTCGTCTGCAAGTCGCGGCAAAATATTGCGATTTTCGTCTGCAAGTCGCGGCAAAACATCGCGATTTTCGTCTGCTAATCGCTGCAAAACATCGCGATTTTCGTTCGTCAGTCGCGGCGAAAAATTCGCGATTTTCGTCAGTCAATCTCGGCGGAAAATCACGAATTTTGTTAATTGGTCGCGGGATTTCACACTCACATCAATCACGGATTTTTTGCTCCGTAGAGATTAAAAAAAATTCCAAAATTTATTATAAAAAATTAATACATTAAAAGTAAAAGTTAATTAAGTAACCTTTATTTAAATTATGTTTGTGTTGATAAATGCAAAAGCTGCAAGAGGACTGAAAATATTTGTAAAAAATATAGCTCGTAAAAAACTTTGTGCAACTCCTGAAATGACTCCTGAAACCTGAACATTTTACTCCTGAAGAGTGTCCAAAACTCCTGAAATTTAACTGGTTTACTCCTGATACAGTCTTTACAATGTTGGCGTCTATGCATTGTATAAGGAAAAAAATGCTCTTTTGAATGCAATTTGTTTGAAAGCTGTATCTCAATTTATTTTTGAGATATTAGTTTTTTTGTAGTTTTTAATACCATTTTTCTAATTGTGGCAACAGAAGTACCCCATTTCTATTGAAAGCAAATGGAAAATAGTCGAAAATAAGAGATACTGTATCTTTTTGTTGCCATTTTCTCATAGAACCTGAAAAAAAAAGTTGAAATTAAAATATGGGCTATGTCAAGAATATTGTCTTTTATTCCGTGATAATGACGTCATATGCATACTTTTCCACAGGCGAAGCTTAAGACTGAATTGTAAAAGAGGATTGCTTTAGCGGATGCAAATGATGTCATTTTATAAAAAAGCGTGTATTTTAATTCTTAAATCTGAATTATGTTTTGTAGAAGTTCGTCATTTTCACAGCCCAACTGCTTTGAAATTCTTCATAGGTGAAAAGATTTCGCTTTTGAAAATAATGTAATCAAAATCATACACTGATAAAACGCAATGTTTAACAAAAATTTAGAGTGTCTTTATAAAAGAGAGGTGACGTGCAAATAACAGAGATTTATATTACAGAAATTGATGATTCTCGCCTGGATGGATTTGCTTCGCTGAGTTAGACAAGCCAACAAATAATTCGAGGTTTAAAATAATATCATGTTCCTGAAGCTTTTGACGAAATTTTCGGGAATAATTTTAATTTTTCCTAATTTTATGTAATCTACATATTGAAAAAACAAGTGTGTTTTTTAGTCATCTGCCCTGATCTTTCTGCTGAACCAATTTTACTCATATTTTTTTTTTTTTAACTGAAAGCTGTTCATTTGTAGGTGTGATTGCACTATCTTTTTTAATATCCCCATTTTTATATTTTAATTTTAAAAGCATTTTATGAAATTTCTTCAAAATGGTGAAAATTAGATAGCTTTCATTTTTGCAGACGAGAGAAATAATGAGGTATTTTTATCTTTATTCATGCCATTTTCTGATAAAAATTCAAAGTTGTTAATAAAAATTGTTCAATAGGCTTTAGTGACGCAAAATCCTATTAGGAGCATAATATTATATTAGGGGCATAATAACGGAAAATGACATACTGCTTTTGAAAACATGCATTTTTCCTCCTAAATTTTCTATATTTTTTTTCCTTCTACATGTGTACTAATACTAAGTTACAGACACTAGGCGAAATGCTTATTTAAGTGAAAATGAAGTTATATTTAAAGAAAATGATCATTTTCTTAGATAAAACTAAACACTTTAACACAAATGCGTCTAAAAAACATAAATTACGGAAATTTTTACTCTCCGGATTTGAGATTAGAATCTCAAGTAAACAAAGAGTCTGTTCACATAAAAGATGTTGCTGATAATCGTGACTTCAAGTTTTGAGTTAAAATGATTTTAAAATGATCAAACAAAATACAATTTGTTTAAAAAAATTATGAATATGAGAAGTGCGTATGCAAATATTGAGAAGATGAAAATTGCTGTTTCTCATTCCGGAATACCAAGCATAAGAGCCTCAATTGATAACCACATCCTAATAATTGATCTTTATTATATTTTACTGATTAAATATCTATATTATAAAGAACAAACGTATCTGTGCGTAACGCTGACATCATTTTGCGAATGGCAACACTTTGCGATCAAGTTTTGATCTTGAAATTTTCGCTACTGCAATTTTTTTAATCTTCTGACCATCGTACATTTTCAATTTTCGTCGCATAGGGAAAAAATTTACTTTCAAATGCAATTTGTTAAAAAAGTGTATCTGACTGAAGTATTGTGTTTTCTAAAATAATTTTTAAGCATGATTTTCGTAAAGTTTATCTTATCACGTGCCGCTTTCAATGCAAAATAATTATAAATATTTTGCGTATAAAGCAACAAACATTGTTCAGAATTGTTTATGCCTATTTTGCATAACGAAATTAATACTTCCTTTATAAACAAATAAAAGAATAATATTAAAAAAAACACCAATCTAACATATTTGTGAAAGACAAATTAACGAAATTAATACTTATTTTATAAACAAATTAAATAATAATATTGAAAAAACACAAATCTAACATATTTGTAATCGTACCATTATAATTTTTAGATCACCAAATAGGATTTTTTTTTTTTTTTTTTTTTTTTTTTTTTTTTTAAATGGAATTTGTTTGAAAAGTTCATCTCAGTTTACTGATTGTCTATGGTTTTAAAAATAATTTTAAAGCATGAAATATTTTTTAATTTATCTATATCGCGCGGAGCTCGATTACGAAAGATTAATCCGTTTGCCCTGAAAACAAAATAAACAGTTCATCATTTTCTTTCGGCTAATATCCATTAAAACAAAACTTCCCTATGAATAAAAAAATAAAATAATATAAATAAAACACAAATTTAACAGACATGTATAAGCTCTGAAATTATCAGAATATAAAAGGATGCCGTAAGTAGCAATATCTTGGTCAAATAACTGTTAGCAAGCTATTAATAAGAAAATATCGCTTTTGATAAATTAAAAAAATTTATTTGATTGTATAATTCGTATTTTTCATATGAAAAATGCTTTTTTAATGTAAGTGGGCAATCTAAAAAATTTATTGCATACAAAAAATTATTAGTTTTCAATTAAAACAAAAATTCACCTATATTTTTTATCCCGGGAAGCCCGGGTATGATCCCCTAGTACTTTTAATGATTCAACTGAAGTCGATTCAAGATGAAAGAAAATTAATAACGTTTTTAATATCAATTTTGTTTCTCATCAAGTATAATGCATATCTATGTGTCTATTTGTTCAAAAGTTTCGTTGAAACAATATTCACGATTTCCTTTTTCGAAATTGTGTTAGACGAATTAATTTTAAAACAATTGTAATTAATTTGAAAAATGGAATAAAAATTTATTTGAATAAATTGCATTTGATTCAAAGTGTATAAATAGTATTTTCATGTTCTGGCTGATTTCACTTTGGATATGTGTTGATAGATATGGCCGCAATTAAGTCAGGAATAAAATTTAATTTTTTTTTTTTTTTTTTTTTACAAATCATGTTGTTAAAACTGTTTTTTTTTAAATACAGGGTGTCTCTTATCGTTTGCCCCACCAGTGGCTGAGAGGTTCTGCTCTCGAAGCTGGTAGACGGGAGATGCTGGGTTCGATCCCAATTGCGCCCGTCAGCCTAATCGTTCGGAGTTTTCATGGTTTTCTTCAAACCTTGGTTTTCCAAGTGTAAATACGGGTTAGGCTCCCTTAGAAAGACTCCTCACAGAGGGCACTCCCTCCTTTAGGGCCTATATCCCTCGCGCTGATAATTGGTCGTCATAAACACAACCAATCTTCTTGTCGTTTACCAAGGGCTAATTCCTAAACTGTTAGTGTTAGAGCTTTAATAGTTCCAATTGCAAATATGTTTCAGATTTTGTTCTGCATCGTATAAAAATCTATTTATGTTAAAATAGCTGCTTTTTTAAATAGTTAAGAAATTATAATTTTTTTACAATGTCTGGATCCTATAAGTTTTATTTAGAAAAAGTTTCTGTGTGTTCTAACGAGGAAAACGGTAAATATGTATTCTTCTATGACCAAAACTTACTGAGTTATGATACTTTGAATTTCATGCATTTTCAGGTACTAAAAACACGTTTTTCTATTTTTGGTGACTAATATACTGAAAATTCCTTAAATTCTAAGTATTACTAGGACTAGGTAAGGTTTTTTCCTGTAAAAATTGTATTTTAACTATAAACTGATTTTAATGGAGATTCATCTCAAGAGAAAGCAGCGTCTATACTTACTTCTCAAAATTATTTCAAACATTTTGTTTTAAGGCCTTTTTATTACAATGTCATTGGCAGCATACGTAGAACTTATATGTTACAAAAATAACAGGTTGCAGCTGTGGAACAATGCAACTTGTTAACCAAAAGTAACTCTATTTTCCATCTCTACTGTTATTAAAGATCATTCACTCCAGAACCATATGTGGTAACCAAAATCTTCATTAGCCACAATACAACATGGTTATGTTATGTCAGTGCATGCATCCAATAAAATGTTTGTTTTCCGAAACCATATTTGTTACTCAAAACAAAAATTCATTATCAGAGGCATTCATTACCCATGATATCATTGTAAAAAAAAGTCAACCAAAATTGATATAAAAGAAACAAATGAGAACAATCCAGAATCACCAAATTGCAAAGAACATGAAAAAGGAGAAGTATAGTTGGCAAAAAGGAAAAAAAAGAAAAACCATGCATTTAAATTGCCAAGTTGTTCCAGAGAGAAGCAAAAATAGTCATTTAACTGAAAATTGTCTTCTTTTAATTTCTTTTGTTTGTTTTTCTGCTATTTCTTTTGGTGCATCTTGATGTCTACTGATATCAGCTTCATGCTTAATTATTTTTTAAAAGAATGCAAGATGAATTAGTCATCTGACAAAAGTCTCTTTTTCTTTTTTGCATATTAGTCATTTCCTTAAATAATGACTCATAGAAAAAATTGTCAAAATGGCAAGAACTTCTTTAAACAATTTTTCCTGAATAGAATTTAATCAAGTTGTCACAATTTAATCTTTGGTGCTTTTGCTTATAATGCCTTATCTTTGTGAATTTAGATTTTGAATTCTGATGCATTTATCCGAGTACGTAAATAACATATATATAAAAAAATTGTATATAGCAGGAAATTTGGACTGTCATTTATAAAAATAAACATTTCTTATATGATTGTGATTATGTCAGGCATATCCTGAGTTCTATTCTCCATGTTTTATAAAAAATTAAAATTATTATTCTTCAACAGTCATTGACCAAATCAATAGTTGGCGCATGTGCTATTTTCGCAATGATGTGGTAAGTTTGACAGAAAAATTATCTTGCTTTTAAAATTGCTGCTAATTTTGCACCAGTGTGTACTGCCATGTCATCAAACTATAGCAATATTTGTCACAATATGGTAGTGGTTTTAAACATAGCAAAAGTATAAGTGCAGTTATCTGTCCTGGAATGTTAGCATATTTACAGAATGTTTATAAAAGTATTTAAATTCACCAGATCAACATTTTGTAAAATCAATTAATTTTATTTGTTATAGGCAATTAAAACGAATTTTACTCAATACCTAGATGAGTCATTATCTTGAGCACGATTTAGTATAGAAGGCCACAGGTAACTATTTTTTAATTAATAGTGGTGCGAATAAAATAGAAAAATAGTTGCCTGTGGCAACCTTGCTATGGGATCATCTTTTGTCGTGTGAATGACCAAGGACCATTAGTGTTGGCAGTATTGATGAGAATTCCAACTGCAGGAGATTAAATATAAAAAAAAAAATTGCTTGAATCTATCAAAACAAATTTTTCCGAAGTCGAGACAGTTGGGTGATTTTCTTGTATTTGAGGCATAGTGCTTATTTCATAAAAATTGTCGGAATTGTTTTTGATTACTATCATCATTTCGAGTAAGGAGCTTGTTTTAACCATGTAAAACAATTTTTCAAAAATTAGAGATCTAACTAGCTAGTTTTTTTGCCCGAATTAGTATATTAGCCAAGTTTTGTGAAAATCATTAGAGTCATTTTCAATATATAGTCTTTTCTGTTTGAGTTTGCTGAGTTTGTTTTAACCTGTCAAAAGGAAGTTTTCCAGGTTTTAGATCTTGGCTGTTAGTTTTCTCGTGCTCGAATTAGTATAGGAGGCATGTTTCGCGTAAATCACATGAGCATTTTTTGATTTATAGCAAGCAAAATTTTCTGTGCTGAGTATTTTTTAACCTGTCAAAATGAATTTTCTTTAATTCGGAATCTAGCTAGATCATTTTCTTGTGCTTGATTTAGTATGGGAGGCAAGTTTCAAGAAAATCTTCCCAGCTGTTTATTATATCATCCATAATTGAGAAAATTGCTTGCTTGTTTAATATATATATGATATTATGCATTTGTATGTTATTTACATATATGAACATTTTCTCTTTGAAATTAAATATAAATATATATTTTTGATAAAACCAGGGATCTGTTTAAGAAAAAATTGGGTTCTTTAAAGGACCCTTCACAAAATTTTTCATTTCAAGACAGGACCCTTCACATAATTTTTTATTTCAAAACAAGACCCTTCACAAAATTTTTCATATCTCAAAACAGGACCCTTTACAAAACTTTTCACCTTAAAAAAGGACCCTTCACAAAATTCTTTGTCTTAAAAATAGGCTTTTTACAAAATTTTTCCAGCTCTAAACTAAACCTGTCACAAATTTAATCATTTAAAAGTAAAATCTGACCTGTCACTTTTACATATATGAAGAAAATATATATATTTTGCAGACACAAAAAATAAATCTTAAAAAAATAGATAAAAGAACCTGCATATAACGATCATTTCAGATTCACAAAATGACGACTAGATTTTTCACAAATGTAAAAAAAAAAGCTGTTCAGAGTTTCACAAAAACAGGACCCTGAAAGAAAAGTCTGGACAGACCCCTGATAAAACACCTCTCAATAAATAGATGAGCTTTTTTGAATTAGCTTGATATTGAATGTTTCGCGTAAATCGCATGAGCATTTTTTGATTTATAGCAAGCAGAATTTTCAGTGCTGAGTATTTTTTAACCTGTCAAAATGGATTTTCTTTAATTCGGAATCTAGCTAGATAATTTTCTTGTGCTTGATTTAGTATGGGAGGCAAGTTTCAAGAAAATCTTCCCAGCTGTTTATGATATCATCCATAGTTGAGAAAATTGCTTGCTTGTTTAATATATATGATATTATGCATTTGTATGTTATTTACATATATGAACATTTTCTCTTTGAAATTAAATATAAATATATGTTTCTGATAAAACCAGGGATCTGTGTAAGAAAAAATTGGGTTCTTTGAAGGACCCTTCACAAAATTTTTCATTTCAAGACAGGACCCTTCACATAATTTTTTATTTCAAAACAAGACCCTTCACAAAATTTTTCATATTTCAAAACAGGACCCTTTACAAAACTTTTCACCTTAAAAAAGGACCCTTCATAAAATTCTTTGTCTTAAAAATAGGCCTTTTAAAATTTTTCCAGCTCTAAACTAAACCTGTCACAAATTTAATCATTTAAAAGTAAGATCTGACCTGTCACTTTTACATATATGAAGAAAATATATATATTTTGCAGACACAAAAAATAAATCTTAAAAAATAGATAAAAGAACCTGGATATAACGATCATTTCAGATTCACAAAATGACGACTAGATTTTTCACAAATGTAAAAAAAAAGCTGTTCAGAATTTCGCAAAAACAGGACCCTGAAAAAAAAGTCTGGACAGACCCCTGGATAAAACACCTCTCAATAAATAGATGAGCTTTTTTGAATTAGCTTGATATTGAATGATAAACTTTTTCATTAAAACTGATCTATTTACTGTTGTAAAAGATTATTTGATTGTGTTTTGTCATTATAATACCAATGAAATAAGTCAAACTCATGCTAGATATCAAGGTTTCAGTTTAAGTAAAAAAAAATAAGTCTTTTGAAAGTCAGGTATTGCGTGTTGTGTATATATTGTGTAATATAAATTTATTTACTAACTGACATAAAACCATCCCTTTTTTAAATGAGCTCTTTCCTTTTCTTTGTTAAGAAGATATATAATGCCCATTGTTCTAGAAGGATTCTTTTATTTTAAACAGTCATTTGTGTTAACTAATGGGGAACTAACAAAGGAACATGAAGATCAATCTGCAGAGAAAAGTCAGCATGCATCGGATTTTGTTCAAGAATCACAAGACCATAATTCTGCAGTAAGATATTAAAATATAAAATTTATATATTTGTTATTTTAATTTATTTTGCCTTGCCTTCTTTCCTTTTTAAGAAAAATATTTAGTTTTTTAATCTGTATCAGACATTATCGTATATGTTAAAAAAAAAAAAAAAAAAAAAAAAAAATATATATATATATATATATATATACCGGGTGTCCTAAAAAGGACTGACTGATTTTAAAATTCAATAACTTGCAAACGGTGAGAGATATTTAAAAAATTCTTGCAGGAGTGTTAGGGTTATGCATGAGGTCAAAAGTTTCTTTACAGTGATTTTCAATTTTAGTTCGTATTACAAACAATAGATGGCGCTGTGATCAATAGACACTAAATTCAGGCTCGATTTTTGGTACTTCGGGACCCACTCAATACATTTTAATCTCCTTTTTTCGCATGGAAGAAGAGAAAAGCCAAAAAATCGAGCCTGTATTTAGCGCTTATAGCTTACAGCTCCATCTATGTTTTGTAATTTGAACTAAAATCGAAAATCACTCTAAAAAAACTTTTGACATGACATGACATTGTGGTGCCACCACCACGTGCAACGCCACCGCGCGTAACCTCCAACTAAATATGAAAATGAACTAAGGATGAATTTCGAAACAATGCACAGCCTAAAAGTATAATTTGGAAGCTCTACCGGAGTCCCGAGGGCCAACCTCATGCATAACCCTCCGGCAAGAATTTTTTAAATATCTCTCACTGTTTGCAAGTTATTGAATTTTAAAATCCATCAGTCCTTTTTAGGACAACCGGTATATATATGTGTATATATATAATCTGATTACTATGATTTCGGGCATATAATCCACAGATAAAACAAACATGTTCAGTTTAAACACGGAAAGTACAGTAAACTCTAAGGTGGAATCGGTCGGGACTGAGAAAATTTTCTGTGGTAGACAATATTCCGGCTTATGTAAAAGAGCTCCCTCTCCAAAAAAAAGAAAGCGCAAATATTACATTTTTGTACATTCCTAACTTTTACTACTGTTCTTTAAAATGAAATTAGATTGTTATTAAATTTATTGTTTTTAATAATTTCGAAAAACATTATTTGAACACAAAAATAAATATTATCAATACAAAATTGCTCCAATTCTGAAATTTAATGAAAATTATTTAATTTTACCAGTATAATTACATACTTCATATTTTGCATAGTAGTTTAGAAAATCAAAAAATAATCTTTTATTGATGCTTGTTTTTTCATTCGGTTTACCATGCATTCTGCACTAACCGGTAAGTCTGTTATAATCAGTATTATTTTTTTTTTATTTCCCTGAACAAGAAAAATAATTTTGAGGCACTTAATTCTTCTCAAGTTGTCCTGATATGTTTCAATTCCACTGCTGTCTTCAACGTTTTCAGAAGTGTGGTTATACGCATTTGCTTTCCTAAGACTACGATCAGTCTTTTCACGTGACATTTCTGAACAAAGTTTGGCAATCCATTTAACAGCAGCGAAAACATTGATGTTTTTGTCAGGTCGGTGGCTGAAGAACAATCATCTAAAGACACAATAATTGACCACAGCAGATACCTTTTGTAGTAGGTTTCAGCATTTTAATAACTCATTGATCCATTGGTTGTATTGCTGCAGTAGTATCTGCCGGTAGAAATTGTAAATTTATATTTGACAGTTTGACGTCAGCATGACAAATGTGCATTATCAAGGAACATTTTTTTTTCTTCAATCATTCGTCTATTGAACTCCTTCAGCCACCCCTTCATTAAGACAATCGACATCCAGTATTTTTTCTGAGACCTCCAAGTCACAGGCAGTTTAACAATATTTACATTCCTGAAACATAAAGTCATTTTCACTTTCCCAATCACTAACTTTGTCTATAAACTGCCCTCCAAATACGTAAAAAGCAAAACAGTGACACACTCATTAGAGGTTTTACCTCAGTGGCATTGGCTTCCTCTTACCAGGGACTTATTTGGCCAACATGATAAAATAGTTCAGTCTCATCGCAATTATATATGTCCTTTTCTTAGTATCTTTCAATCGGTATATGAAATTTTCTTTTCTATTCCTGAATTTCATACTATGACCTATGGGACATCTTTCGGGTGTCAGCAAGCACGCTTCATGGCAATCTTGTGTAGATTATGGAAGCTCATTAACCAATGCATTTCACCTATTTTTTCCCAATATTTTCAGTCTAGCAATTGAAAGACATTCAAAAGTTAATGCATGAATGTCTTCATTTAATTTGGTAACTTCGACTTAATCCTACAGAGATGAAGTATTGAATTTAGATTTTGAAGCCATTTTTATGATGCGCTTACTAATATTTTTAGACAAGATAAAATGACAAAGAACAAATGACCCGTGTAATGAGTTTTCTAAACACGTGATTTATTGGAATGAAGCATACGTCAATCGAATAGCATATTATGTTTTTGATAAAAAGGTTGGATCTTGAGTTGCTATAAACTGCTCGCCGATGATGATCTTTCATTAACTGTCCTGACTCGAAAATTGGTTGAAAACTGAAATTCTGAAAGTCTTTAAAGATAAATGAGAAATGTTATTCAATTTCTTAGTACTGCTGTAATACCTGCAAATTTGAAGTTTACATTCAAACACACACACACACACAAAAACTTCGGGGATGAGACAGTAAATTATCACTTTGATTTAAGTACAAATATTAAAACACAATATATTGTACTTTAGAAAATACATATTTTCATAAATGTGCATCCTTCTAGTAATAATTTTTACATACCAGTCTATACAGGAAAAAATGTTTATATCAATTTTTAAATGTAAGAATTCCTTAAAATTTATACAGTTTCTAGTTCCTTAAATTAAAATTTTTAAACTATTACAGAATTTAATTAAAATTCTCGGCATCGAGTGCGGCATTGTTCATGACGTGCGTATAATATGTATGTATGACGTATATTTCATAAATGAAATGCTTTTCACTTTTAAAATATCCTTTTTTCGCCTTATGCAAAATATTGGTTTCGTGACATTTCGTGACACAAAAACATTTCCGTTTCCACATTACACAGATTCCGGCTTCTGCAACAAGAATTAATGTTATTTTCTATGGGTTCACCAGGACTTGAAAAATTTTCCGAGCTAGAAAAATTTCCGGCTTGCACAGTCTGGCTTAGACAGAATTTACTGTATATTAAAAAAAAAAAAAAAAGTGCACTGTGCGTAGGTAAGCGCATTAGATCTGCAGATTATATATCTGGAGTAAATTTATGACATAATTTTATTTATAGATACAGTAGACGCTCTATTTTATGAACCTCTTTTTTACGAATTACTCGTTTTTACGAACTGATGTACTGGTTCCAACCAGCATACCATTGAACTAATGTCACTCCCATTTACGAACTTTCGATTTTACGAACACATTTTATAAGTACCACTGAGTTCGTAAAATCGAGCGTCTACTGTACTTGTAATTCATATACAGTTTAAGATAAAAAGAACTTCTTAAAAATACCATAAAAATTTTAATAAATGCGCAAGGTCTTTTGAAAAAACGTGTCTTTCTTCATCATGTGCAGCATCCTACTAGTTTGAAAACAGCAGCAAGACTGACAGAGAACAAGTAAGGGAAAAGAACAAATTGAAGAAACAGCCAATAGGGAAGAAAAAGGCAACAGCCAATCACACGAGCATTGCCCAAAGAGAAGAACATAGATCAACAGGAGAATAATGAAGCAATTTAATAAAAACTAAGTCAAAAATATGAATAAAATAATACATAATTAAATTAAATAAAAAATAGCTGTTAGAAAATAAGATAAATGAATAAATCATAATAGTAATAATAAATATATATACTAGCTGACCTGCCAGCATTGCCCGAGCCTGTGATGAATGACCCTTAAATTAACTTCAAATTTGTATGATTTTATATGTTGACTTCATTTTATCTGAATTTATATTTTTAGATGAAAAAATATTGAATTGAAAGTATATGCTATTTGGTATTTTATTTTCTGTGTAATTTGATTTTTGGAGTCTATGCACACTGAAAGCGAGCGAAACCATGATGAAACATTCAGGTTTTTACTGAATTCGTCGAAATTTCACATATTTTATTTTGTAAAAAAATATTTCTACATGTCCAAATGTTTCAAAATTTTTGTATGTGATGTAAATGTGATATTTTGAAATGCTCTAAAAAGATTATTGTAGAAAATAGCGTAGAAAATACCATCTGTGTTAGGCACATAGTAATGTGCATTCACATGTGTATTTGAAAGGGTTAAAATTCATATATTTTAAAACTGATTGCACCATTGATTAGAAGGTTGTTTCAGCTATAATAACATCTTTTTGGTTTGCCAGGACCTTTAAATTTGCACTCATGAGAGGCAAAACAGTAACAAAACATTAAAATTTTTTATGGATTTTGTTGAAATTTTCACACATTTTATTTTGTAAAAAATATTTCCAACCTTTAAGAACGCTTCAAAATTTTTGTAGGTCATGTAAATCTGGTCTATTGAGATGCTCTAAAAAGATTGTGTTAAAATACGGATGTTTAGTTACTTTTAGCGTAGAAAAAAAAAATTGTCTCTGTGAGGCACGAAGTGTCCTGAGTTCGCCGCTGTATTAGAAAGCGCTAAAATTCATATTTTTTAAAACCGATTACACCATTGATTAGAAGAAGGTTTCAGCTTTAAGAATTTATTTTTGATTTGTTAGTACGTTTAAAATTGCAATAAGGGAGAAAAACGTTTTTTGGAAAAATGAGCCTTTTTGAAATTTTTTTTTCTCAAGGGGTTAACTCTGATATATTTTTTAATTGATTGTGGTATTTGAGATGTAAGAATATGATCTTTCATTTCAGAATATATCTTCTGTTTTTAACTTTACTAAGCGGTTTGGACGATGTTAGTTAATAAATAATGACAAAATTTTCTTTTTCATTCTTCATTTTCAACTGATGCGTAAATAAGCCTTCAGCACATGTGCCACGGCTTTTTCTTGCAATGACCGAGATGAGTTTTAATGAGATTGAGTTGTGATTGTTAATTAATAACTCAACTAATTATAAGAATTTTAAAGTTCTGAGTCTCAGGTGCATCATGTTCATGACGCACTTTGGGCTAGCCTCACAAAATTTTCCAGCCTCGTACATGCCGTAGATTCTGCTAGTCATCGCACACAGACAGAGCGAAACTTTTTTTTTTGTATATATGAAAGGATAAAAATAAGTAAATAAAAATAAACCCCTTTTTAAAAGATAAACCCTTTTTTAAATTCAAAATTAAAATTAAATTGTTAAATCAGGAAATCCAACTTATTTTTCATAGACTCTTAAAGCAAATAAATAAAAATATTTTCTTTATCATAAAAATCTTTGACACTAATTGATATTTATGAAACAGATTTGGAAAAGAAATTACCCTTTGTTGACATAAGACAGTCATCATAAAACATATTAAATTATCTTGGAAGCATCATTATATTTATAGCATAAACAAAATGAGTTTTTCAGGCTATGCTAGATAGTTTAAGAATCAAATTGTAAACAACAAAGGATTAATTTCAGATCAATAAATCAAAGTAAATATATTAGTTTAATTAGTGTCAAAGTAGAAAATTGATAAGCAATAAATCATAATTAGCTTTTGTCTGGTTGACATTTCATATTATGATTGTCTCATAAATAATATTTAACATTTAAATTAGAATTAGGTCTGGGTGATGCAAGACCTGCATATTATTAGAAAACCCATCATTAAAAATAGTCTTAGCCAATAAAACTAAAGTTTCCTCCTTTTATGAATAAGTCTGCCCTCTGGCAGAAATAATGTGAACTACCCCTTATATAAACTGAAGAGCAAGTTTTTGTGACTGGCTCCTATTGGCAGGATAAGCTCCCTACCTAATCTGTTATACATTACTTAATTTGGCAGCCTATCACTTTCTTGGCGAGTTAGGTAGTAATTATAAGTGAAATACATAAGCGTTCGTTCCGAAATAACAAGAAGCAATACTAGTTCATGATTCAAGAAGAAAAGGAAACGTTAAGAACATCACTGCCTTAATATCATTAACTACAATAAAATAATATTAATAAACATTTTGTCATAGTAATATATTTACATACATATTTCACGCTGATAATTTTTTTTACTGTTCATTTAATAGTAACTGTTATTGCATATAAAATATGTGCGATGATTAGCTTTGTTTTAGGGATGTCTTTTTATTCAAATTTCTGCAAAACTTCACGCTTATAATTACGACAGAACAGCTGATTTTTATATTTTGTCTGTATAACTAAATAATATAATCATAAAGATGATATCAATTAATTATATTTTTTATTTGACATGTAAATAAAATTGTTTAATGATATAATTTTTGCGAGTAACAATAAAATTACACCTATTGATACTTAAAGCGGAATTTCTATAAAATTATATCATCCTTTCTATTTTTAAACATTTATTTAATGTGGATAAACCATTCCAACTAAACTATATCAATTCTCTCGTGATATAACATATTAATGAAGTGTGGAATATTTTATATGAATATATCTATAAACTTTTTTATAAATAAAATACTACATCAAATCGAAAACTCAGTATGCAGTTAATAAGAAGTTTCTGTGTCATAGAAAATATTTCATCTCTCGTAAATTTAACTTCGAAATTAGTACCAAGATTTTACAAATAAATAAATGATTTTTAAAATGCGAAAAGTTTCATTAGTTCGAAGAATTTTAAGCGTCAATTTCATAATTTAATATTGCTCAAGTGAAATAATAAATATTTGACCTCTAATCCAATTGTTACAGAAATTTCATGGAGATGAGAAAATAAAAATGTTAAATATTAAGTAAATTTGCTATAGATATAGTATCAGAGATTTTAACTAAAATATATAAATCGCAGTTTTAAAAATTTGATGTAGTTTTTTAAGTCATTGATTAAAGTCATAAATTCTCTTAATTTCTAAAATGGTGTGAAATTAATAATAATAATTAAAAAAAATAATTTGTAAAGATATTTTATCAACAGAATAAATAAAAGAGCCTTTGAAAAATCCTTTAAGGCTGTTCTCATATGCTCTGCTCAACAAGCGCAAAACGTTTAGACACATTTACAAATTCATTTTTTAATGGAAAGATATAAAATTGGAAAGCCTGCCCAGGGAAGCGATTTGGAATCGAACTGTTTTTTCCCATTTTTTGATCAATCAATTATCCATTGAGTTATAATCGATTTTGATCACGTGACACGGCATTTTCTCCCCCTACTGACTAGATTTTCTTCTTTCGTTCGGAAGTTCAGTTCAAAATGACAACTTTGACAGTATTTTCTGAAAGATCTATTGCGTTTACGAGAAAACGGAAAAAACAGTTCGATGACTTAGTTTCTGAATAACACCTTCTGGTTTCATGCGTTTCTGAACAAAAATGAATTAAAACTTATGTCAGAAAGTTGACCCTTTGGATTTGAGCTCAACAATTGAGCCTTGGATTTGAGCCTTAACAAGCTCATGAGAGAACAATTAGTTATATGGCAATGTCTGCAAATTTCATGCATTTTTGTTTTAAATCACTTCAATGATTGTCAAAATATTTGCATTCTTCAGTGGATTTTGTTTTTCTTTTTCTGGGAAGGAGAGGGGGCTCTTAATATGCATTTACTTTTTAAAATGTTTTTATAGTGAAAAATTAATCGTTCAAAGGGGATCATGACCCCCATAAACTCCTTTTTGGATCCACTTTTGAAAAAAAAAAAACAAACAAATTTTATTGATGTGTGACAAACTGAGTCATAGAAGGAGCTAAAATTTTACAAAAACGAATTCTCATTACTTACCAGTGTTTTAATATACCCGCTAATATAAAATAAGCAATAAAAATCTGCTTTCATAAAATTTTATACTGTAAATAGTTAATCTAAATAATTAATGCTGCAACTATAGTAGTGCAGCAACAGGAACTCAAAATAAGATTTATTTTCTGTCTTAAGGCTGTTCTCAAACCGAAAAGGGCAACTTACTGACGTAAGTTTTAATTTTTTTTTTTTTTTTCGAAAATGCATGAAACTAGCAGGTATCGTTGTTCAGAAACTATGTAATTGAGCTGTTTTTAAAATTTTTTGCAAACGCAATAGATCTTTCAGAAAATAGTGTCAAAGTGGGCGTTTTGAACCGAATTTCCGCACGAAGGAAGAAAGAGCACCCAAGAGCGGGCAAAAAATGTGTTTGTCGCGTGATCAAAATGGCTTATAATGCAATAGGTAATTGATTGATCAAAAAATGGAAAAAACAGTTCAATTCCAAATCGCTTCCATGGCCAGGCTTTCCAATTTTATATCTTTCCGTTAAAAAGGAATTTGTAAATGTATCAAAACGTTTTGCGCTTGTTGAGCAGAGCAATTAAGAACAGCCTTAATCATAAAAGATGTACTATATTTAATACAGTTAAACTCAATTAATATGAGGTGTCTGATATTGATAAAATTTCTTATATTTCATAAAATCCATGAAAATAATAAAAATCATAAAAAAATCACACATAATTTAGCACAAAAATTATTAAAATCGTTGCTCTAATTATAACTTTATACAATCTCTGGATTCTTTTTTTAATATTCGGCAGCATTTGTGTTTCCAATAACAGTAAATTATCAAGATATAAGTTCTTATCAAAATTTGCATTTGTCTTACTGGTAAAAATAGCAACAATAGCAGTAATAATTTAAATTATCATATTATATCACTGAAATTTCCACTTCTCCCCTCGGTCCCTTCTCCTACACTCTCTAGTCTGCGGTTTAAAATAATACTCCCCCTTAAAAAAAAAAATGTCCCCTCTCTCTCGTAACTATATTCTGCGCGAAACTTCATTCCTTTATTAAACTTAATTTTAATCATATGAGTTTAATAAACACAATCGGCAAGCACGTCGATTGCTAAAACTCATAAACCAGTTTTCTGGAAGGTACAGATGGTAGGGACTGTGTTATTGCACTATTTGGCGAAGTCGCTATGAAATCGCCAAGTGAAGAGGAAAAGAAGCTATCAGGTAAGGAGCCTATCCTCCCGATAGCCTTTACTGTTTTTGTGGCTCTCTCTCTATCTCCCCTTCCAATCATGACCTGTTGAAGGGACACTTGGTGCTCAAATGAGCGTGTCACTAGTATATCTGGCATTGGTTAGGGCAGCCAGCTGGACCTGGATTAAGACAGAGTATGTAACGAATAGCGAATAATAAAACAGGTCCCAAGAACTCTACTGTCTAGTTACTGTTTAGTCCATCGGCCACCAACACTAGTACACAATTCTCGGACAGTTTTAGGGCAAAGTAAACTCCAGGATAGACGGCATGCGAGCAGTAGACCAGAACACGGTCATTACATATAATATATATATATACAGTCAACTCTCTCTAATCCGCGACTCTATAATCTACATACTGTTTCAGATGTACACCGTGAAAATTCAGTTACCATTAACTTTGCAAGAGAAATTCAGAATGGGGCAATTTGATTGACAATCAGTATTCAGTTTTTTCCCCCTTAAATTTTTGCATTTCAATGAACTAAAACTATTTTCAGAAAAAAAAGAGGAAAAAAATCAGAAGTTTTTTTTTGTGGCGAGTATCTGGGATATCCCCCCTCCCCCCGGTTATGCCACTGATTGCAAAGGAACATTATAGATATTCCCAATCTACGAAAATGAGGAACCAGAGACTTAATGAAGCAGTGATGGAACAGCTGCGCCAATTGCGCCAAATCGATAATGCTGCACATTTCTGTGCCAAAACAATCATTTTTCAACAAAATTGTGCCCAACTGATCCAAATCGACAATATTTCTTCAGCCAAATCGTTCAGTTTCCACGCGGATTTCCCACTGCGAAAAACACGCGATGTTTGTCAAATGATCACGGAAAAAAACGTGGATTTTGTCAAAGGGTCGCTAATTTCGTCAAAAAACGAACAAAACGCGGTCAAAAGATCGCGAATAAAACGCAAATTTCGTCAGAAGATCGCGAAAAACACGCAAATAGTGTCGAAAGATCGCGAAAAACGCGCGAATTGTGTCGAAGGATCGCGAAAAACGCGCGAATTGTGTCGAAAGATCGCGAAAAACGCCCGAATTTTGTCAAAAGATCGCGAAAAACACGCGAATTTCGTCAAAAGATTGCGAGAAAAACGTGAATTTTGTTAAAGGATCGCTAATTTCGTCGAAAAACGAACAAAACACTGTGAAAACATCGTTAAAAAACGCTGATTTATTTAAAAGATAGTGAAAAAAACCCGCTAATTTTATCAAAATGTCTCAAACTTTGTCAAAAGATTGCGAATAACACGCGAATTTCGTCAAAGGATCGCGAAAAATACGTGAATTTTGTCAAAAGAGCGCAAACTTCGTCAAAAAACGAACACCACGCAGTCAAAAAGGTCGTGAAAAAACGTGATTTCGTTAAAAGATTGCTAATAAAATGCAAATTTCGTCTAAAAATCATGAAAAAAAAGTGAATTTTGCCAAAGGATAGCTAACTTCGCCAAAAAACGAACACGGTCAAAAGATCGTGAAAAAACACTAATTTCGTTAAAATATCCCGAAAAAACCTGCAAATTTCATCAAAAGGTCACAAAAAACAGCGAATTTTGTCAGAAGATCACTAAAACACGCGAATTTCGTCAAAATATCGCGAAAAATGCGCGAATTTTGTCAAAGGATCGCAAAAAAAAAAAAAAAAAAAAAAAAAAAAAAACGTGAATTTTGCCAAATGATTGCTAATTTCGTCAAATAAAGCACAAAACAGGGTCAAAAAATTGTGAAAAAACACGAATGTCGTTAAAAGATCGCAGAAAAAACTGCAAATTTCATCAAAAGGTCCCAAAAAAAGTCAAATTTCTTCAAAAGATTTCGAAAAACACGCTAATTTCGTCAAAAGATAGCAAAAAACACACTGATTTCCACAAAGGACCCGAATAACATGCAAATTTTGTCAAAAGATTGCGAAAAACACGCAAATTTTGTCAAAGGATTGCGAATTTCGTCAATGAATCACAGAAAAAACGCGTATTTTGGCAAAGAATACCAAAATGACATTTTGATGCTCCAAAATAGTTATTTTCTGCTCCAAAGTGACTTTTTGCTGCTCCAAAATGAGGTCCATGCTGTTCCATCACTGATGGAGGTAAATCAGAATTTATTGACAGGTTTAAAAATAACATTAAAGTTAAAGCGTTTTTAAACTTTAGCTAATTTGAAACATAAAGGAGGATAAAAAGGCAAAATAATCAAATTATCAGCTTTGGTTTTCTCAACTTTAGAAAGAGTAGAACTGCTAGAGGGTCTATTAAATTTCTTCACAGCTTTATTGATAACAGAAGGGTTGAAACCTCTTTTGACAGCAACAGATTTTAATGTAATTAAGTTCATCCTTAAAGGATGCAGCGTCTAAACAAATTTTGAGGGCATGGTTTACATAAGTGTAATAGACACTAATTTTCTGGTTAACAGGATGATTTGAAAGGGCATGAGGTGGGTTAGAAACAAAAAAAGGTTTTCTATAAACACAAGTTTTCAAAAAAGAATCACATCTAGTAACTAAAACAGCAAGGAAAGGTAGTTTATTACTATTTATTACTATACTTAACAGTAAACTGAATATGTGGGGAAAAAATTATTATTAAATTCAAAAGTAGTATGATTAATGCAGATTTTAGTTAAGTTAATAAAACCTTTGGCTTCAATAATATGCTTCTTCTCTATTTAGTTTTAGTTTAACAGATTTATATTATTCAGACAATCTAAAGCTTGTAAAATTACATTTAGAAATGTCACTTAGTAAATGACAAATTTGTCTTTACGTAGCTTCAGCTTTTTTCTGTAAAATTTTAAATTGTATTTAGGAATGTTATTTATTGAATGACTAAATAATATAAATGATGGAATATTATTATACAGTATTTTATACATAACTGAATTAATGGCTAAAGAATGCTATAACTATTTTATTCATTCAATACTTAAGTACAACAGTGAAGTTTCATTAGATTCTGCATGTTCATATTTGGTTCTCAAGTGTCTTTAAAAAGTGAAATATATCCATAATATGCTAGTTTATTTTTTATTTTTCACTTTATTGAGAATTTCTTTTAAAATAAACTAAAGAAACATATTTTGACATTTTACTCAAGTATTTAAATTTTTACTGCAGTAAAAGGTTAAAATAAAAGGCTTTCTTTGCTAAAACAAATCTTTTTTTAAAAGTGCCCTTATTATTATTATTTTTTTCCTACTCCAAATCTCTGAAATATCCTTCTCATATTTTCTCCTAGGTAATGCAGCCTATAGTTACAAAAGAATTAACAAAGGATGCTAAAGATCAGTTTGAAGAAAGGAAACATTCTTCTGACTCCGTTGAAGAATCAGTTGAACAAAAATCATCGGTGAGTTCTGCAAAACAGAAAACAAATGTATACAGTAGATCTTTATAATGCAATTTTATATAATGCAAAATGCAATTCTCTATATAACTGTTAGAAAATGCTCTTTTGTTTTCAAGAACATCCACCAGATGGCAGCATCAGACAATCATTTTTTATTTGATCTACTGTGACAGACACTCAGTTCAGTGAGTGTTGCTTCTTCCCTTATAGCAGTTGGCAGCAAAATGCTGCTTGATTAAAAAAATCCAATAATATTCCATAGGAATATAATATAAAAAAAAAACTGCAACAGGCCATAGTTCAAAGTATTTCTTTGTGTTTTGTAAATAGTCTTATACATCTGTTTGTTTTTATTGTGAAGTGTGATCTGTACTGTGACCAGCATATATATTATTCTAGTGTATTCAATCTTCTAATAAATGTTTTTTTTTGTTCATCCAAAGAAGAGTATATTTCCATTGAAACACATCAAAACATAAAGGTAAAACTTTTAACTTTTTTTTATTGTTTACCTATTGAGGAATTTCGTATTCATGCCTTCCATATGGAATAACATTCTAACAGTCGATTATGAGACTGAACTTATCTCAATTTTAAATATAGTAATATAAAAGAAGAAAATATAATATAATTAAATTCAAAGAAATAATTATTTTCTGAATGTTGGTATTTTTCACAAGTGAATGATATAAAAGAAAATTCAAAGAATTGTTCTTATTTTGAAACCAAAAGTGTATTGATAAGAAAAGAAATTATTTTGATTTTGATTTTGCCAGTTTCTTATTGAAATTTTATTATATAAGTTGCAAATGTAAATTTATGTTTTAAACAAAGAATTTAACATTTAAGAACAGTTTTTCTGAAATCAAAAGTAACTTCAAAAATTGTTCTCAAGAATTTTATTTTGTTCTTATTTCATCATTAGCATTATATTTGAGTTTATAATTGTTGTTTTGATGTATTAATAAGAGAAAAAGTTTTATTTTCTGTGAAATAAGCAAATATTATTATATCATAATGTCTAGTATTAGAGAATCTCATTATGTTGATAAATTAACTGATGACAACTATTCAGTTTGGAAGTTTAAAATAGAGCAATTGTTAATCAAAGAAGGTTTGTATGATGTTGTATTTGAACCTAAAAAGGAAAATGATGATAATTGGGTAAAAAATGATAGAAATGCTAGGGCATTAATTTGTTTAAATATCTCAGATTCACAAATTGTTCATGTCAGACATGCTAAAAGTGCTAAAGAGACATATGATCAATTGAAATCTGTTCATGAAAGAGTAAATTTAACAAATAAACTTTATCTTCTTAGGAAGCTGTATTCCACTAAATATAATGAAAGCATTAAAATGCAGGATCATATTAATTCTGTCTTAGAATTAGCAGAAAAATTAAGAAGTATAGGTGAAGTAATACAAGATGATAATTTAATAGCTATTTTGCTCTGTTCCTTACCAAATTCTTATAGTACCTTTATAACTGCTATTGAAAGTAAATATGAAACAGATTTATCATTAAAATATGTTCAAAACAAATTAATTGATGAGTATCTTAGAAGAGTTGAAACTAAACAAATTTCAACAAAATTTGAATCTATTGCTTTGAAGGGTAATAGGGATAAACCAAAGCATTTGAATAAGCAAAAATTTTGTTCTCATTGCAAAAAGAATAATCACAACCGTGAAGATTGTTTTCACTTAAAGGGTAATAATACTAACAAAACAAAACCAAATTTCACCCAAGATAGATCACGTCAACAGTTTAAAAAACCAAACAATTTCTCTGCCTCTACTGCTAGTCAAAATGAAAATCTATCAGATTCTCAAAACTATCATGAATTAATGGAAGAATCAAATTCTTTGAATTTTGTTATGAAATCTCAACAAAATGGAAATAAAAACAAAAATTTGTCTTTTGTTATTGATTCAGGTGCGTCTGTTCATTTAGCTAATTCCTTGGAACTGTTCTCAGAATTAAAAAGTTCGAATAAAGATACAATTACAATTGCTAATGGAACTAAATTAACTGCAAAGGGAAAGGGTAAATGTACTTTTAATATTGAAACACTTAATGGTCAAACAAATAGAGTTACATTGGATCATGTGCTTTATGTTCCCGAGTTGGATAGTAATTTATTATCTGTCCAGTCTTGTACTGAGAAAGGTTTTGTTGTAACATTTAAAGATGATATATGTTTAATTAAAAAGGGCAACATCTTAGTTGCAGATGCAAAAGCTGATGAGGGGTTATACAGATTAAAAATAATACCTACAAATGAAAAGGTATATAGTGCTTCAGAAATATTACCCGTTTGTTCTAATGTTAACTGCATTCTAAAATGGCACCAAAGGCTGGGCCATAGAAATTTGGAATCCATCAAGAAAATTCAAAAGGATGATTTAGCTTTAGGTATTACTGTGAATAATTGTTCTCATAATACTGAATGTTCAAGTTGCATAAAAGCTAAGTTAACAGAAAAATCATTTCCAAAAGAAACGCAATACAGAAGTAAAAAACCACTTGATTTGATATACAGCGACATATGCGGTCCTGCAGAAACAAAAAGTATGGGATCAAAAAGATATTTCGTTACATTTATTGATGATTACTCTCGTTATACACAAGTATATTTTATTTCTTCTAAAGATGAAGTATTTGATAAATTAAAAGAGTATGTTGCATCAACAACAAACAAATTTAGATTGAAGATTAAATCTTTGCGTAGTGACAATGGAACAGAATATTGCAACGAATCTGTCAAAGACTACCTTAAAAACTTAGGAATAAATCATGAAACAACGACGCCATATTCACCGTCCCAAAATGGAGTTGCAGAAAGAAAGAATCGCTCGCTTATTGAAATGAGTAAAGCCATGCTTATAAATGCTAAATTGCCAAAAACATTCTGGGCAGAAGCCATAGCTACAGCAGCCTACTTACAAAATAGATTACCCACAAAATCAACTGAAAAGACACCATATGAACTGTGGAATGGGCATAAGCCAAATTTGAGTCACCTTAAAGTATTTGGATGCAAAGCATATGTGTATGTTCATAAACAGAAGAGACAAAAATTTGACGAAAAGGCCACTGAAGGAGTCTTTGTTGGTTACGATTTAAGAAGCAAAGGATATCGAATTTATATAGGTGGTAGAAAAATAGTGATAAGCAGAACAGTGAAGTTTTTTGAAAATATGAACTGTGAAAATGTCTTTCAAGAAAATCCTGAAGAGCGAATCTCAGATTTAATGCATTTAAATTTTTCAGAAGAAAATCTTGAAAATGATAGTGATGCTATCCAAATAGAAAATACTGCAGAAGAAATAAATACGGATGAAAAATCAGTAGATAGCCCAACAACTGAAGAAAGTGAAGATAATTTCCAGAGAAGAATATCTAACAGAGAGACTAAAGGAATTCCACCAGAAAGATATTCTTACAAAACTGAAGACAGTTGTTCCAAAAATCAAGATCCTGAAACTTTTAAAGATGTTTTACAATTACCAGTAAAAGATCAACAGAAATGGTTTCAAGCTATGAAGGAAGAATTTAACTCTTTAAAGGAAAATGAAGTGTTTGAGCTTGTTACTTTACCCAAAGGCAAGCACGCCATTGGCTGTAAATGGGTTTACAAAACAAAACATAATGAAAATGGAGAAGCAATAAAATGCAAAGCACGATTAGTTGCCAAAGGTTTCGCTCAAAAATTAGGCACTGATTATGATGAAACCTTCTCTCCTGTCGTCAAACATACAACTATTAGAGCTTTTCTGACCTGGGCAGCTTATCATAAAGCCAGAGTATTCCAAGTAGATGTTAAAACAGCCTTTCTACATGGTAAACTAGATAATGAAGAATTATACATGCATCAACCAGAAGGCTTTCATGATGAAGAAAATAAAGACAAAGTCTATAAATTAAAAAAGGCTATATATGGTCTTAAACAAGCCGCCAAGTGCTGGAATGAAGAAATAGAGAATACTCTAAAGGCATATGGATTTAAACAAAGTGAAGCTGATCAATGTTTGTTTATAAAAGAAAAATCAAAGAAGACAATTTATCTCATACTGTATGTAGATGATATGCTGATGAGCTCAGAAGATGAAAATGAAGTTAATGAAGTAATAAATTACTTAAAGAAATCTTATCCCATAACATCACTAGGAGAAGCAAAATACTTCTTAGGTATAGAAATTTGTAGAAAAGAAGATGGAAGTTATTTACTTTCACAAAGAAGTAAAATAAATCAATTAGTTAAGGATTTTCAGCTTGAAGAAGCCAAACCAACTTATACCCCAATGGAAACTAACTATTATAGTTTAGATAAAGAAGAAAATCTTTTATCATCAAATGATAATTATAGACAAGCTATAGGAAGTCTTTTATATATTTCCTCATGCACAAGACCTGATATTACCGCTCCTACACACATACTAAGTCGAAGATGCAATAATCCAAGACAAAAGGACTGGAATATTGTTAAGAGGGTAATAAGATACTTAAAAACAACGAAAGACCTTGATCTCCACATTTCTTCAAAAGAATATCCTAATATAGTTGCATACTCGGATGCAGACTGGGGACAAGATGCTACAGACAGAAAATCCACCTCAGGAAATGTAATCTTCTTAGGCAATAGCTGCATTTCTTGGTTCTCACGAAAACAAACATGTGTGACGTTATCATCAGCAGAAGCTGAATATGTGGCACTGTCACAAGGAACTCAAGAGGTGCTATGGATCTTAAAATTATGTAAAGATCTCAATTTACAACAACATTTTCCTATTAGAATTTTTGAGGATAACCAATCTACAATTAAATTGGTTGAAAGTGAAAAATTTAAATCCCGCACTAAGCACATTGATACAAAGTATCATTACATACGAGATTTAAAAACTAAAAATGTTATAGATGTCAAATATCTATCAACAAATGAAATGATAGCAGATATAATGACGAAGCCACTGCCAAAAGCCAAATTTGAACTTTGTAGAAACCTTATCCACCTGGTGTCAGATTCTATCACAAAACGGGAGAGATGTTAGAAAATGCTCTTTTGTTTTCAAGAACATCCACCAGATGGCAGCATCAGACAATCATTTTTTATTTGATCTACTGTGACAGACACTCAGTTCAGTGAGTGTTGCTTCTTCCCTTATAGCAGTTGGCAGCAAAATGCTGCTTGATTAAAAAAATCCAATAATATTCCAAAGAAATATAATATAAAAAAAAAACTGCAACAGGCCATAGTTCAAAGTATTTCTTTGTGTTTTGTAAATAGTCTTATACATCTGTTTTGTTTTTATTGTGAAGTGTGATCTGTACAATATATATTATTATTCAGCATATATATTATTCTAGTGTATTCAATCTTCTAATAAATGTTTTTTTTTGTTCATCCAAAGAAGAGTATATTTCCATTGAAACACATCAAAACATAAAGGTAAAACTTTTAACTTTTTTTTATTGTTTACCTATTGAGGAATTTCGTATTCATGCCTTCCATATGGAATAACATTCTAACAATAACACAACTTCTCAGATGTAAACAATGAATTTTGCAGTTAAGAAGCACCTGCAATTCATGTTGTAGAAATATTGCTACTCTCTTGAGTACTAAGTTTTAGACATTGTTTCATATTTGTTTCCTTAATTCAGCATTTTTTAATTAAAAAAAAAAAAAAGGCTCTTCAAATACAAATTTTTGGAAATGTGTAATATAATGATTTGGTCCATGCATATTTAAATCATTTTTATAAAGTAATTTAACAATGTGTGAAAAAATTTATATTACACAAAAATTTATAAATCTGCACAACTTCTAGTTCCAAGGAATGCAATATAAAGATCTTCAAACGTATATTGATATGTTCCAGGCATATGCAAATATGTTATGTTTGCAAGGTAATTTTTAATGATGTGTAAAATCATCTGTATGAGGCAAAATTCTATATAACACATAACTTCTTTTTAGGTTTCTGTTATAAAGGTCTTCTACTGTATATATATTTATTTTTTTCAAATATTAGTTTTGACAAATGGCAGCAGAATAGACTTGTTTTAAAAATATTTGATGCAATCATTATCCTGACACCTAACAAACAAACAAGAACAAAATTGTTAATGCTGATTTTGCTCTCAATTATTTCTGCAGCTAAAAATTGCTAATTATGATTAACTCCAAAGTATTTGAGGATCAAGTTGGTGTTGTTTTGCTGGTTCTAGAATTTAACTGAAAAAAAAAAAAAATGCTAATGATACTACTTATGTATGTAATAATCAGTCAAATATATAGTGGCAGAATTTCAGTATAAAGTCAGTAAAAAAATAAAATACTTTCAAATATTTGCCCAAAAAGACGAATGTGGCACACAATTTGATGAGCAAAACTTTTCCTTACCAAATGCAAACTATTTTAATGCATCTGGAAAATTGTTTGATAAAAGATTATTTGAATGTGCAGTACTTAATGAATTTAAACTTTAAGAATGAGTTTATTATTTTTTCGATAAGCTGTAATATATAGAAGTTGCGTGTTTCTGAAGTTATTTAATTTTACATGGTTTCACCGGCTGGATAATTAAAGTAACTGCCTGATTAAGAACACTCTTGTTATACATTTCGACATAGAATAAGTCATTGTTTCCATGGCAACAATACCTTTCACTTTTTTCATGGCTTAAAGTCTGTTGTTTCCAACACTAACAATATCAAAATTGAATTGATAGTGCTCAGAATCGGACTTTAATTTTGAGTTTAAATCAATTTTAATTGACTTAAATTTTGTTTTAAATCGTCGTTAAACGACCATTAAATTTCTTTATATATGCATATAAATGTATATGACAAAACCGTAGTTATAAAAGTGTATTCATTTAAGTTAAACTTACTTAAACTAGTTCAGTATAAAGAGTAGAAAAATTTTTTCCTTAAAGAGTGTTTGTCATAAAAGTGTATTTTTGTAAAAATTTCATTGTTTCACCAACCAGCAATAAATCGCCATGAAAACGAAATTGCCATTATTTTTTTATGGACGCTCTATAGAGGTTCTGCCAAAAAAATGTTATATATGGTAATAAACATATACATGGGCCATTCCATGAAAAACGGACAAAAAGTCGTGTATGTGACACTTACATAAATACCTACATCTATTAACTTCTAAGTTGTTAAAATATAAACCATATATTAAAAATAACAGAAAAACCCTAGATTTTTATATTAGCATAATTGTTTTAATTTGAGGATATAATACCATTGTTAAAACAGCAGTAATTTGTTGAAAAGCTGTGTCACATGCAGGGCTGTGGAGTCGTTGGAAAAAATGGCTGACCCAGATTCCGGGCTGGCTAATGTACTAGTGTCGCTTGTTGGTTAAAATAATGATGGAATATATGAAAAATAAAGCTAAAATCTCACTATTTTGTTATTCATTCTCTTTTTAGGGCTTCAAAAAAAAAGTATGTATATATATTTTTCTTCCGCTTTATTAATTTTACAATTTCGTGCCAGCAAACCCGAAAAATCAAACTATCAAAGTCTAAAGAACACAAAATGGAAATTTTACTATTTTGGATCTGCAGACTGAGAAGAAAAAGCAAAATTGTTACAATTTAGTTGTTATTTAACTGTGTTCCCCAGAATTGAAAAATTTCTATGGAAACGAAGAAAAATAAAGATGAAAATTTTATCACTTTGGAAATAATTAGGATTCTGTTGATTCTAATAAAAAATAAAATAAAATTTTTTAAATTAATTTTACAATTTTGGCTTTTGCATACAGAAAAATCTGAAATTTAAAAGGCGAAAGATAATGAAATTTCACTATCTTTATTTTGGGTACCACCAATTCAGATAAAAAAATTACAATTTCATCTTATTTTGACTCCTGTATACAAAAATAAATAAATAAAGGAAGGGTATTTTAGAATTTTGGTCATATAGACCTGAAAAATTTGAAAGGGATAAAGTCTTCTGTTACAATGCTATACAAGGTTTTTAGTTCTTTTGCCTTCAAACATAGCACAAATTTATAATTTTTGCATTACCTCCGGTAAGAGATCTGCATGATCCGAAATTTAAAATCTCGTTTTCTAAAAAGTTCGCCCGTGCCTTTATATTTATTCTCACCTCAGTCATGCTCATTGTAAATTGTTCCTATTTTATCGGCGTATTTTGATTCTTTCAAATTTATTATATTGGTCTTGTCATCCTGCTTAATTTTTTACCTGTCTGATTTAGCTGATTAATATAAATTGTCTTAATTATTCTCCTTACACGGCCTGTTTGAAAAATTGCCTTCATTTTCCGGGTCTTGGGTCCTTGCAGACCTTTGCACTTCACGTTCTATGAGCAAATGCCAAAAACACGAGAGGAAGTGCTTATATATTAAATGTAAAATATCTACTACAGTTATGAATTAAAACAGTTCTCATCTACTCTGTACACGGGTACTACCCTGTACTTTCTCTGTATCTACTTTGTACACCACAGTAAATCGGTCATATTTAACTTGAGTAGCCTGATGTAGTCCATAAATTACAATAATAATTCATTTTATAGATTTAAAATTACATACAATTAGTTTAATTTCACTTTTAAATGTCTAACAAAAAAATCTGGAGTCAGTCGGCTTGTTTTTTAGCAACTCTGACTCTTTTGCTCAAAAATGGATCTGACTCCAACTCCACAGCTCTACCTACATGTGATATGGAATGGCCCTTTAATTTGTTTAAAAATCTCCACATTTTAAACCTTAGACCTAAGTAAGCTGCTGTTTTTAATAGGTTTAAAAATCTCCACATTTTAAAACCTAGATCTAAGTAATCTGCCCGTTTTCAGGGCAATTCCTTGAAAAATGGTCACAATGCCTTGCGCATGACACTTATTTATAAACTATACATTAAAAATAACAAAAAACCTTAGATTTTTATATTAGAATAGTTGTTTTACTATTATTTTAAAACAATCAAACTGACTACGTATCCATCGTTTATATGGAGCTCCTTTACCTGCGGTTTATTCTGTTGAGCTGTCTACATGACAGACCAGATGTTACTACCAATAAGGTTATCTGAGCGAAATATGCTGGCTGGTTGTCAGCCCAGTTAGCTTAAACGGTAAAGCATTGGCCTTGTAAACCAAGGATTTGAGTTTGATTCCCGGCCTGGACATTTTTTCGCTCAGTTGGAAATATTCAATTCGTATGATAGTTGTTTTAATTTAAGGAGTAATAGCATTATTAAAACATCAGTAATATGTAGAAAAGCTGTCCCACACTCTACATGGAATGGCCCATATTCTCATGACAAGAACATTCTTTAATTTTTCCGTGTATGTGCTTATGAAGAACTTCCTTATTAGACTTGTATTGAAAAAATTGTTGCAACACAAACTATGCTAAGCTTAGTTGAGACATTAATATTGCACCACGTCCACAAATAAAAATGAATTATTTTTATAGTATATATATATTTTTATATTTACGCTTGTTTTTATTCCAATTTTTATTAGTCTCTAGTTAATTTGCAAGTGTTATCCGGGTTTTATATTTTTAGACAAAAATCTTTCCAAATGAACCTAATGTTGGAGGACCAGTCAGGCAGTGTACACTTTTGAATGTCTATTATTTTATAATTTTAATCGAAAATCTATCCTGAAAGAAACTACGTCCACAGCAGTCTGTTTTTCCAAAGAAACCTTGAATTTATATTTATTAAATTAAAATCTTTCCAAATGAACAAAGACCCTCTCATCATAGTGATTGTCAATTTAATTTCTGACGCACACACATATATATATATAAACTATTAATTTTGACCAAAAGTTTTTCAGAAAACTTAAATAATACAAAATACGTATATGCCGTCACTCTTTTAAAACACAAAATGATATCTTCCATTATTGACAATTTGTGTTGTAAATGGACATGGCAGAAATGAAAACCCCCTCTGAAAATGTTTGAAAGCACAATTCTTTTAAAATATATAATTTTGATATCTTCAAAAACACTGAGAGAGAAGGGGGAAGAAAATGTCTCTATGGCAAATCCATGCAACTTTCAGAAAATAATTTTTTTGTAATACTAAATATTATTTTTTTAAAACCAACTATGTTGTTAGAACCAGAAAAATACTGGGAATTAGTGGGCATTTTTTTTGCTTTTTCATCTAAGAAAAGGAGATGGTATTTTAAAACCTTAAAAAAGGAGAGGGGGGGGGGGGGGATTAAAACGAATGTGGATCGACCTCTAAGAAATATAAATATATATATATATTACGAAACAATTTAATGGGTTAAGTCGAACAATCACGTCGTGCTTTTTACGACATAATACTGGATTCGTACCACCTTTTAATCAGCCGTTGGTGAGGTTGTATAGCAGGCGTACCACTTAGCGCAAGCATCGCTAGTGGAGGTGTCAACTGTGGAGCGATGATAAGATTGGTAGAGTCCAATCAAAACTCATTTATTCATGATGAATACAAGACAGATTAGGCAGTATGAGTGGTGAAAGATGTAAAGGCTTGTGAAGAAATCTGGGGTTTTCCCAATAAGACATAGAAACACAGTCATAGGAAACTGTTTATTCCATCAGAATATACCAACATTAAACAATTCCCACAGGATGAGAAATCAGAGCCATCCCGCTTGAGCATGAACTAGTTATTCATGTGAAATAGATGTTAAATAACGAAATGAGTATTCTACATGACTTAGGACACTAGGTAAGATTATGTAAATAATCAAACAGCACAAAAAATCTACTCCTGAGCTCATTCTCTAGCTATTTATTAGAATGCGTGGAGGAAATCCGATTGAAATGAAAACTTTAGGCTAACCAAACAAAATCACGAATGAGACTCGAAGTGAAACTGCAATCCGTCACTCAGCCAATGGAGAACGACTGAGAAATGTCACAGAAAAGAATCCTGGCGCTGCTAATGAAAGGATTTCAATAAAAAAAAAGCTGTCGCCCAGCTGGCGGGAAAATGAGATGAAATAGAATAAAAATGTAAAAATGGCTTTTATAAACATTCGAAAAATAAGTAACTGCGTTCAGAACTTTATAGTTTGGTAGACGATAAAAATTAATGAAGGGATTAAAAGTTTAGATTACGTTTTGGAATAAAACTATTACTAAGATACGCGTTTTAAATTTATAGGAATTTAACTAGAAATAAATAATAGAGCGTATTAAAAAAAAAAGGAAATAATGAATATGCCGGCAATTTAGAATAATTTAAATGAATAGTAAAAGTAAAAATTTTTATATAACATATATATATTTTAAATAGTAAATATTTTTTTAAACCAAAGATACCACCAGAACCAAAAAAATACACTGAATAAATACACAGAAAAATAGTTTTTGTTTTGTATTTACATCTGAGAAATTGAAATGGTTATATCAAAATGCTGAAAAATGGCAAATGTAAAAAGAAACTGGGAAACGTGATAGCTGACTTGGATCAAGCTTTGAAATTTTTATATTTATTTTTTAAAATAGTAAATGTAGTGAAACTTCCTAAATGCAAAGGGAAACTTTTATTGCATTTAAGTAAGATACTTTGTAATTGTGCTACGCTTTTCTATATATCTTTAAATTTTCCCCATGTTCTGAGATACCATTTACTTTTCTTAAAAATAAATGTTTAATTTGTGATTTCAGAATTGCTGTAAAAAAAATTTGTTTTGTACGTTTTAGCTTTCTGATAGTAAAAATGACTCTTATATTGAAAGAAAGCTTGCTGAAGTTAAAATTATTTATGAAGAAGCCCGAGAGCTATCTGCTGTTGGAAAATTAACAGAAGCTTTGAAATTGCTGAAGGAAGCCCAGGCCATCCATGAAACTCAGAAAGTTCAAAAGAGAATAGTTAAACTTGAGGTTAGAAATTATTTCAAACTTTTTTTTATTATTCTTTGTATTTGTTTAACATTACATTTTACATAAAATGATGCTCTTATTAGCATAATTTTTTAAAAATTCAATTATGAAATTGGCTGAACAATTGTTTCATTTTATGTACTTTTGACATGCACAATTAGAACTTTTTAAGTATGTCCTTGCTGAGAGATGAAGGATAAATCTAAGGTTTAAAAAAAAAAAAAAAATAAATAATTGGTTTTAATAAGAAGTATTCCCTTTCCTAGTTGCAATATCTGTTTTGCATCAATTTTCCATATTGGCAATCAAGTTATTAGTTATTAGACACCAGACTAGGTTGCAGAAATTATATTCGGCACAACCATTGTTTCTGTTCATTAAATCAAGAGAGGCAATGCAGAACCTGCTTACTAAGGTTGTTCCAAAGGTACACAATAAGATTAAAGTCTGCCAATCTCACTGACCAGTGTATTTGTTCTATATCTTGAGTCTTAAGAAAGCTGTCAAATAATCTAACTTTGTAAGTTCTCAATATCATTTATTAGGATGAAGTATTGCCAGTACTCCCAACATAAGTCTTACTAATGGATGAAGTATCTCATCCTGATATCTGACTGCTAAAAGTGAGAAACATTGGCATGAGTTTCTTCATCCATATCTGACATTGTATGAGTTCCTCTATGATGTTCAAACCTATGTTTTTATAATTGGTCAAGAAGAAAATGCTGCCTGCAATTTATATGGTGAAAATAGATTTTTTAAAAATTATTATTTAAAAGGATTTCTTTTATACAGTAGACTCCCTTAAATCCGTGACCCTAAAATCCGCGGATTTTTTCAGATGTAAACAATGAAATTTACAGTTAAGTTGCAGGAACAAAATTCAAGATGGCGCCGAAATCAGCGACTACCACAATGTTTTTTTTTACTAAATTTTTTGTTAATCATTCTCTTTTGGTTATTACAGCTGATTTATTACTAAATAAATTTACATTACTTTTGATTTTGATATAAATTAGCATATCTATATGATGGCGTATCGATCTTACGATCGCTTTACCACTAGATGGCAGCATTGGACTTTTGGAATCGAATTGATTCGATTTCATCAGTAATAATTTAATATTTTTCTAGATTATTTTTTACATAATTATTTTAATAATTACTTACGTTTAAACAAATAAATTATTTTAATATTTTACTTATTTTAATGTTTCACTTTATTGTAAGCATTCATTATAATTTCCATTGCTTAACTACCAATCAAATTAATGTTTCAAAAATATAAACAATGACCAGAAATCTGCAAAATTTTAAAATCCGCACAACCTCTGGTCCCAAGCTGTGCGGATTTGAGGGAGTCTACTGTATTTCCATTTTATTTTCATAAAGTCCAGTAAGAAATTTAAATATAAATATATTCTCTACATGCCCCTTAAAAAACAGATTCAGGGATATTGCTATCCTTTTAAAATTTTCGCAACTACTTAAAATGCCTTATGATCTAAAAGAACACCGCTATTTAACCACTTCGTTTGCTCCAAGGTGAGTCAGAACTAAAAGCACTGTTTCCTTATACCTGCTGCAGATGAAGTGGTTAACATCACATTAGAAGAAGTATCTAGACAGATCCTGCCTAAACCATGATTCTATTTCCTTGATAATTCTCTTTCAATAACATTAAATTGTACCTTGTATTTTACTCTTTTTTAAATCGGTGTACGACTTACACCTTGAATTATTCTTACTGTAATCTTGGACTTAGTTATAAAGAGTAAAGAGTTTTGTGCTTAAGGCATTGGTTTTATATAACTAATTAAGCATGTCTTTGTCAAGGTATTAAAAGAAGAAATTGCAAATGTTTTTCTTGTATACAATCAATTATGAAATTATCTTCTCATTGTAATTGATAATATTCTAGTCTCTATATTGTTGTGTCAAAATATCTGCAATTCACTGAGATCTCATCTGATTAAGAAAAAAAGATCCAGAAATTGATCTTCATAAATGGTAATAATTGTTTTTTTAACTATTGGGCATGGGCACCTGTGAGTATCCTTGTTTCAATTATTGCTTTATACTGTAATTTCTGGCATTTAATCTGCTGATCAAACATTTTTAGATGCAGAAATTTTATTTAATAAAATGTAACTTATTGGAACATGGTACTTATTTGGCTACAATTATTAAATAAAATTTCTGGGTCTTACAATGTTTGTTTGATCTATGAATTATATGCCAGAAATTACGATATGGTCGTCACTTTCCATTTAAATGCTCAACAACTTTATTTCCTGTACAGAAGAAGGGCAAAGTCAGTGTATTACAGCTAAGAAAAAAAAAGGTAAATTATTTTATAAATTGCATATTTTCTCTGGTGGACTTTTGTAAAAATACATAATTAATTTCTAAATTATTCATAATGTCAAATTAATATAAAATTAAATATTTAATTGTATAATGAACACTTTAATCTAACTGTATGTTTTTATATTAAGTTTTTTGCTAGTTAGACATAAAAAACAGGTTATACATTAATTTTTCAATGCCAGTGTATCTTTTATCGCTGTCCACTAGCTAATGCATAAACCGTTAGTTTTTAGATGTATACTTCCAATTAAAAAAAGGCTTCAAATGTTGTTCTCTCCTTTATTAAAAGTCATTTATGTAAATAAAGTTACTAAGCTTACATTTGTATATAGTTCTTCGGCCATATAGGTTATATTTTGATAAACATTGCATACAGTGTAACAAGGGGGAAAAAAACAATTTATAAATTCCACTTTTGTGCATTGAAATCTTACCAATGATATTTTGAATTTTATAAATTTTCAACATTCACCAGCACTATAAATGGAATGACAACAGATAGTCCAGGCAATAGGGAATTTTACCTAGAAAAATTAATGGTAGTTCTGGAAATCAGCTTACTTTATTTTTTGGGTCGCTGAATCCGAATTTGTAACTTCCCACCAAAATTTCCCCTGGCAACCCCCCCAAATTTTGGTAAAAAACCTCCCAAAAAAGGTTTTCATTAAAAAAAATCAATTTTTTTTATTGTTTTAGGGGAAAAGTATCAAGAAATTCAGAAAGTAGACAAAATTTGCAACAAATTAGATATATGACATTATCCCCAAAGCAGAACACTTCGCAATGTTCTGCAACGGAATTTCAGATGATCAAAAATGTTCTGCAAGTGCAATGGGGGAGAAAAAAAGGGGGGGGGGGCGGGAATGTTTATATACATAATACATATGTAAGGATGTAATTTCATCTTTTATAAAAATGCTAAAGATGTGTTTCGTAAAACACTGTCAAACAAAAGAAACATATTCTAGAGGCAAGATTTATTTCTAGAACCATGGCATTGACACAGAAGTTACATTTTATAAGGCCAGCTTTTACAAATTTCCTAACAGATTTATGTCCAGATAGAGGTCCATTCCTATAAATAAACATACGTTTGTCTGTTGTACCAATGGTCGTTTCGTTCCCATCAGCTGTATTGGGCCTTTTAGAAAAAAATTTATCGATTGTAGACCCCCATGATTCGCATATAGCATCAGATACTGGAATAGACAAAATTTTAGTTAGAAAACTGGTTAATTTCAGGACCTCTGATTTTAAAGCATTCACAGCATTTTTTAACATGGTCTTATTTTGAAAATATGTTTCACTCTCCTGGCACTCTTTGACAGTTTCATAAATTCAATCAAGAAATACAGTGTATTCAAAATACAGCTCCTTCCCTTCCTCTTTGGAGGGAGGAGCACAAGGGAGTACTTTCAGAATTTCTAAAAAAATGGAAAGATTCAAGATTTTGTTTGTCACATCTGAACGTGGAAAAATCAGATATTCAAAATTGAATAAATATTTTGTTGCTTTGATGATCTCATCAAGTTCTGTGCTTTGTCCAAAATAGACACTGTTTTGATGCAGCAATGTATCAATATATTGCACTATATCTTTGATGTCACTGATAAAACTGATACTAGAATTATCAGTAGTAGACCTTAACATTTTGCTACTTATTGGAAGGTCTGGCAGAGGTACTCCTTGGAAAGTACTTTCTTCTGAAAACATGTGCCATGAAAGTATTGTATTTTTGAAAAAAAAAAAAAAAAAAACATTTTGGCAATGATCTGACAATATCAATAAATTGTTGCACATTCTCACAATTATGAAGGCTTGTCAGATGGCATTTGATGTTCAGCAAATAAGAGTTTATATTTGTAAATAAATCTATATACTCCCAAGGAAGAATATCTGTTACCTGAATACATTTTGACATGGTAGCAAGTACCGAAATTATATCAGCAATAACTATTATACTGAAGATATTTCTTTTTGATAAAAGTTTGTCCCTCAGACTTGCATTTCCTGTTTTCTCAGGGGTTGCGACTAATGCCTTGATGTCATTTAGGAATGTTTGAAAAACATTAAAAGCATGTGAAACAAATTTCATAGTTTTAAAAATTTTAGGCTTGTAGAGAATCATTTGAAGTTAATCTGCACATTTGTTTAGACTTTCAAATGATTTCCCCCACAACAATTCTTTCATGCAAGTATTGATAAGTGCTAAGGAATCTTGCACAATTTTACTATCTGAATGTACCTGAACCAACTCTAGTCTGTGCATAGGGTCCCAGAATACAAGAATATCTTCTCTAACCAGTGCTGTTTTTATATGGTTAATAACCCCTAGCTGCACATACTGGCCATCAACAGCAAGACCAACTAAGTTCTTCTTAAGTATGTTAAGTTTATTCCAAATTTTTTTAGTGTGTTTAAGATGCTGTCACTCAATCCTTTACCAGTGATATCCGTTCAAAAATGATGTTCCAGATATATATTCGTGAACAAAACTGGATTATTAATGTCAAAAATTGGAATTCTAAGTCCTACAATGTGTCGAGTTCGGTAACTTACTGTCATTTTGTCAGCAACAATCCCAATTGGAAGTTCCTCATTTATAATGTATGAGGAAATAGTCTTTGATAAAGCAGAATATACATGAGATAGATACAGTCTTGGGAATTCCTTAGAATGATTTTTATTGCCAACAGAAGCTCCACAATTGTGAAATTCCGATATAATATTTTCATAACTCAAATATAATAAGAGTTCATTCTAGGATCAAGGGCAGGCAGGGTGCACTTCGCCATAAAAGGGCACTTCAAAGAAAAAAAGGGGCACACTCATGAATTATAAAAAAATAGTCTAGTGTTTGCGTGTGTGTATGTATATGGGGCATTCTCACAATCTTTTGACTTTTGGGGAAAAAAATCTGGCGAAATTAAACTTGCTAAAATAACATTTTAATCTAATAGACGAATGCCTTAATGATTCAAAATAAAGGAAAAATGGTCAGCAGCGAAATTTTTTTTATTTAACTGAGGTTTAAGTTAAACTTGCGAGTTTAATTTTCCTTACCATTTCACCCCTACAACTTTTTATTTTCTTCTAAATTTTTACTTATAATGAATTTGCATAGTACCCACAGGACATTCAAATAAGAAATAATACAAATGTAGTACTTTTAATACAGAATTTTTGTATAACATTGTCTTAAAGGAGTGTTAAAAAGGGATGGTAAGGTAAAAAAAGGGACAAAATGGTAAAAAAAGTGACTGTAAGGATCGAATGGTAAGGAAAATTACCACCTATTTTTAGGAAAATCATGTTAAGACTAAGTGATAGCCACAATGTTCATTGATTTTTAGAAACAGTTGTTAACACTGGATTAAATTAATTTTTTTTTTTAAATTTACCTCGAAAAGAGCAGGAATAAACCTTGGGGACGGTAAGACTACCAATAAAGCCACGGTGCTTGAAATTGATATTTAAATGCTGATTTATATTCTGTAGTAAATTTCCTGTCAAAGAATTTTAGATATTCTTTTTTTTAGCATACTTCTGCATTAGCAAAAACTTGAAAAAAAATTCTGTCGATGCATCTGAAGTGATTTTCTGTATAATTTTAGAAGAGGGATGGTAAGGAATCTAAAACCCAGGGACAGAGTTCAAAAAATAATATCAACCATAAAAATGTGTGCAGGTTAATTTTTAGCTACATATTTATATAAAACAATAGTTCCAGTTTCAGAAAAAAATTACATCGAATTATTTTTATTGAAACAATTTTATCCAGACAGCTCCAAACTTAAAAATCAGCATCAGGGACAAGGCACGGTAGAAGAGTTTTCCATGTGTTTGGACCCCCAACATCGTCCAAAACTTATTTATCTCGTTAATATTGTTGTGCAATCATGCAATGGGATGTTCCCAAGTATATGAAATAAAAAAAAACACAAAAAAGTGTATTAAATAAAAAATTATTATTCAGGGACATGAAAGTCAAAAGATTGTGAGAATGCCCCATATATGTAAAATACATTTACAAACTTCGATTTTATTGATATATTGAATTTACTATGGACATAATTTAACCCTTTACTTTCTTATGTTTAGTGGACTTGGACGAACTGATGACCACTTTTTGTGCAGGGATCTCAGTGGTCGCCTTTTTAACTACCACTATTTCTAAACAATAATCTTCATAGTAATTTGCATTGCAAATGTTGTGGAAATTTACCACAGAGATTATTGTTTAGAAATTGTAGTAGCCAAAAAATGTGACCACTAAATTCACTGTATGGGCCATTACCATGCAAAGTCACACTCAACAAATAAGTGCAAAAGGTTAAGTAGTAGAATTTACAACATATTTGACACACCTTTTATCATTAGCATAAAGATTTTATTCTTAAATCAAATCAGATGATTAGTCATTAATCTATAATACAAGGGTTTGTACACATTTCTTTAAATAAAAATCAAACAAGTTTAAGGACCTACAAATTGAATAAACTATTTAATATGCATTTTTCATTGAACAGTTTAATTTTTGTAAATACAAGTTTTCAATTTTCAAATGGCAAGGAGTGTGGGGATTTTGGCAAGAGGCAGTAGGAAGTTAGAAGACTATTACTAGATATAGCAGACATTCTACCGGCTTTAGGGGTGATTCTGTGTAAAAAAAAAAAAATTCTGAAATTCACAGCAAATTTTCTGAAAGGTTACAGCAGAGAGGAATCCACTCCCGGCACTAATTACGTGTTTTTTTCGCGATCTTTTGACGAAATTTGTCGTTTTTTGCGATCTTCTGACGAAATGTGCCGTTTTTCGCGATCTTTTGACGAAATTAGCTTTTTTTCGCGATCCTTTGACGAAATTGGCGATTTTTCTTCGAACGATTGACGAAATTGATCTTTTTTGGCGATCATTAGTCGAAATTCGCGATACATTTTGTTCGGATTTATGACCGATTTTTTTTAATTTTCGGAAAATGACTTTCTCAATTTTTCGGAAAATTCGGAACAGAATCACCCCTGTGCAATCCTTTGACGAAATCCGCTACTTTTTTCGGGACCCTGTTACGAAAATAGTGTTTTTCTGCGATTTTTTGACGAAATTCGTTATTTTTTCGCGATTCTTTGACAAAATCCGCGTTTTTCCGTGGCCCTGTTATGAAAATTGCGTTTTTTTCTCCACGATACTTTGCCGAAATTTATTCTTTTTTTGCGATCCTTTGACGAAATTCGGCTTTTTTCCGAGATTTCGTGACGAAATTCGCTATGTTTTCGCAATTCTTTGACGAAATCCGCTATTTTTTCGCGACACTGTTACGAAAATAGTGTTTTTTCCACGGTATTGTGACGAAATGTGCGCTTTTTTCGTGATCCTTTGACGAAATTCGGCTTTTTCCGTGGTTTTTTTGCGAAATTCGCTATTTTTTCGCAACCGTGCTACGAAAATTGTGTTTTTTTAGCAATATTGTGATGAAATGTACCGCTTTTTTTGAGATTCTTTGGCATAACTCGGCTTTCTTCAGCGATTTTTGAACGAAATTACACATCTCACAGGGCGAGTAAGAGTTATGTTTTTGCGTGCCACCTCCGATTTTCCGCGTAATTTACGCGCTATAGCGCGTCAGGGACATCGTTGATGTTTACAAATAGTTGACAGTTTGCTGGGATGAAATTTATTTAAAGGGCTTTTTTTTTTCGGCCGATTTTTCGAGTGATAGGGCTCACGGGGCGGTGCTCTAGGGCAGTGGGGGCGGCAAATTTTGTAAATTCAGGGCGGCTCGCCCGCGAAAAACACCTAGAATGACCTCTGACGAAAGCAGTACTCCCGCCCCTGAATTCTTTTTGCTTTCACATCAATATGCACTTTATTTTATTTTATTTTATTTTATTTTTTTTTTTTACAAAAAAAAAAAAAAAAAAAAAAAAAGTAACATTTTTCCTTGAAATGTTCTGCAGCACATCTCATTGTTCTGCGACATACGTCGCACTTTTAAGCATATTCTGCTTTGGGGGACATTATGACTTAGGATGAAGGGGAAGGGGGGGATCTGCCTCGGAACATGCGCGCGGTGCTGCGTGGGCTGAGTTGCGCAATTCCACTTAACCACTCACTTGTTTACATTCACCTCCCATCTCCCCTCCGAACTTTCCTTATAAGGTTTACTTTAAGTTTTTTGGGTCGCTGAATCCGAATTTTTAACTTGCCCCAAAATTTCCACCCCTGAAACCTCCCAAAATAGTTGTTATTAATTTAAATTTCTCATTGTTTTAAGGGAAAAGCATTACGAAATTCAGAAACTAGACAAAATTTGCAACAAATAGGATATATGATATTATGATGTAGGATAAACGGGGAGAATTGGGGCTGCCTCGGAACATTCCCCCGCGCACTTTTCTCAAAAAACAAATTTTTTTCAAAAAATCAATTTTTTGGGGGGTTGCCGGGTGAAATTTTCGTGGGAAGTTACAAATTCGGATTCAGCGACCCAAAAAACATAAAGTGAGTCGAAATCCAGAACTAGTATTAATTTTTACAGGTAAAATCCCCTATTGCCTGGACTTCAAAACTTAGTGCACGTAGCGCCGCAGTGCATGTTCAGAGGCTGCCCTCCCCATTCATCCTACGTCATAATGTAATATATCCTATTTATTGCAAATTTTGTCTAGTTTCTGAATTTTGTAATGCTTTTCCCCTAAAACAATAAGAAATTTAAGTTAAAAACAACTATTTGGGGTGGGGGTGTTCAAGGGAGAAATTTTGGGGAGAAGTTAAAAATTCAAATTCAGTGACCCAAAAAACTTAAAGTAAACCTTATAGAGAAAGTTCGGAGGGGAAATGGGAGGACGAATGTAAACGTGTGAGTGGTTAAGTGGAATTGCTCAACTTAGTTCACGCAGCACCGCGCGCATGTTCCGAGGCAGATACCTCCTTCCCCTTCATCCTAAGTCATAATGTAATATATCTAATTTGTTGCAAATTTTGTCTACTTTCTGAATTTCTATATACTTTTCCCCCAAACAATAATTTTTTTTAATGAAAATCTTCTTTGGGAGGTTTTTTACCAAAATTTGGGGGGGGGGGGTTGCCGGGAGAAATTTTGGTGGGAAGTTACAAATTCGGATTCAGCGACCCAAAAAACATATAGTAAGCCTTTTTCTAGAACTACCATGAATTTTGCTAGGTAGAGCAAGCCCCTATAAGGTCTCTATTGCCTGAACTATAGAGCCTATATAAATATTTAAATTTCATAATTTGTAAACAATTATTTTGACTTAAATGCCTTCTAAAATGAGAAAGAAAAACATTTGAAACATTTTTTGCAGTTGAAAGTATGCCTCTCAAATTAATGGTTTAGGAATTAGCAATAAGAGGGGATACCTTACTTGCATATGTAAATGAGGATTGTTAGCTCTTATAACTAAATCAGCGTTTTCTGGTTTTGTATGTTTTTAACGTTTAAAGAATTTAAACTTACTTAAATTTGAACTTAATATATTTTTAGGAAATTATTGCTGCTGATCTGAATAGCACTGATGAAAATAAATTCATTGAAATCACAAAAGGATTTTCAATTTACCATGAAATTTATAACAAGTTATATCCATATCAACGAGAAGGAGTTGCTTGGATGTGGAATTTGTATAAGATGGGTAAAGGTGGTGTTCTTGGGGATGATATGGGGTAAGTAATTTTTCGTTCAATATTAATCTATAATATATTTAAAAAAACTTAAACCTGTGGTTTTAGGATTGATTAAGGATCTGGACCTACAGTGCCCAACCCTATTTTCTTGACCCTGCCCTAAAGGGGTATAGAGCTAATGTCTCGGTCAAGTGGTCAGCCTAATGTGCGACTCTCAGTATGTAGTTCCCAAGCTAGCTTGGTATTCATTTTATCGACCCCAAAAGGATGAAAGGTTGAGTGAACCTTTCTCAGCCGGGAGTTGAATTCTCGACTTGTAGCATGGTAAAAGGCACACTGAGCTGACCACTACACTACTGGGCATCTGTAATATGTATTATTAGCATTAATATTATATATCATTAATATTATATATTTTTTCAAAAAAAAAAAAATGCATGTACTTTTAAGTTGCTATTCTACAATTAAAATTTTAAATTATTCTTTCTAAAGAATAGTACATAAATTTCTAGGCGATAAAATTAAAGTATAGTACAGGAAACTGTTAAAAGAACCTGCCTATGATGCAATCCTATTTTAAACAGAAAAATGCGTTGATCCAAGCAAAATGAATATAATCATATGGAAGACTGTAGTATTCCAGTGACGCAGCCTTAAGCCTAAAATTGTAAGAATGGCGGAACTCATATATACACCTAACTCGAGATCAAAGGAAACGCGAAAAGCCGCCACTTCATAACTCAGCAAATATAGGGCATATTGTTCTGATTTTTTAAAAAGTCTTATATCTGCAGTCTTATGCTATTCTAAAATTTTTACATTTCTACATGCAGTATATTTTGAGATCTCGAAACCTATTTTTAAAGTACTTGCAATGGATAAAGTTCCTAATTTCCATTTCTGGAAAATGGCCCAGGTGATTTTCTTTAAATTGATATATAATATGAATTTGTTTTAGATGAAGGGAATGAGATAATACTTGTGTCCGGGAAAACTCTTGTTTTTTATATAATTCACATTTTTTTTTTCAAAAGTGACCTGCGTGATTTTATTAAAATTAATATATAATATAAATCAGTTTGAGATAAAGCGAATAACATAACACTTATTTGCAGAAAAACTGTTGTTTGTTATGTAATCGGTATGAAAAATGAGACTATATTTTTTCGCCATTCTATGAGAGTTTACTGCAAATGTGCAAGAAGTTATTAACAATTAGATCATTAAATAAAATTTAAGACTTTTTTAATTGTTATCAAGTTAAACAAAATTAAATTGCAATTATAACTAAGCTAAATAAAGTAAAACTTCATTTTAAATAAATTTCAATAACAAAATGTGCCATTTCCTGCAGCTGGTAAATGTGGCGCCATCTATATTTTGGATAGAAACCTAAACTCTAACATTTCATATAGAATACAGATATATACATTTAACATTTTTTTAAATAACGATAACTGGAAAATGTTATTCAATATTATTTCATAATCCTTTAGATATTTTGAGAGTGTTACTATCACACAGCAAATATATCTAGTCCATTGATTTTATTAACTTGTAAATGTAATTGAGTTAAAAATCTTTATCTAAATTTAAGTAATGAATTTCATTCTATGCATTTCAAATATGTTGTAATTATATATCTTATCTCCACATAAAAATTAAAAATCTCAGATTAACTGTTTCAGAAAGTATTTTTACATTTAATTATGTATATATACATATAGAGTCTCTTTTCTTGTCTGATGCATGTTTTTTTAAATACCTGCTTTAAAAAAAAAAAAAAAATAAATAATACTTCCCAAATAGTATTAAATTCGGACATTTTTCTCCGGGAAGGTGTGTGTGTGTGTTAAAAAAAAAAAAACTGCAGAAATTACTTTTCCTATATTAAGGAGTATAAAAAATTTAATTTAAATTAAGAATCTCTTGAAATTGTTCCAATTATTTCTTAAGGTTAGTAACTAACTGTCATATTTATTTTTATCATTATATTGTATCCAAGCCAAGCGAAATGTATGCAAATGGATATTATGATGCAAAGAAATCGTTTACAAAAATTTTACTTAACTGTGTATTGGAAAATTAAAAGTTTTGGTTAGATGTGTAAATATATTTCGCCAAATTGAAAACAATTAAAATTGAATTTTAAAACATTGTTTAAGGCTTCATCAAGGCGTCACTTAAATTTTGATATATCTTTTAAAACTCATAGTTTGAATTTATGAAAGATGTATAAATTTTTATACATCCTTTTAAATTTAACATAATTCTTACACATGCAATTATAAATAAAACAAAAATAAAATGATGAAATGAATAATATAACGTCACTTAAAATTTGATATCATTATTTTTAAGTTCCATATTTAATGTTCTTATAGCAATAAGATAAAGTGCTGTGTCGCAAACTTTTAACCCGTTAAGGGTTTTTTCAATTGATATATATATATATACATACAACAGATGATGTGCCTGCTAAATGGCTACACGGGCTAAAATTTCCAGCCCAGACTTGGCCCAAGACTTCGAAATTTTTGGGGGACTCATCTCACCCTGGTATAAAAGTTAAAAAGTTTGGTCCAGCCCGGTATAAAAGCTAAAATCACAATCCAAACAAAAAAATAATTGGTCCAGCCTGACTGAATTTCTACAAAATACAGATTTTTATGCTGATATGGTTAAAAAAAAAATTGTGCATGAGCAGTTCTGACAAAAAATACTTAACTTTTTTTCATATTTATATTCTGCATTTTTAAAAAAAGTCCCCAGGGCTGTAAAATACACACACATCCTTTCCAAAATACTGCCCCTCACTAGATTTATTTCTGCCGGTGCCCATGTAAACTATATATATATTTTTTTTATGAATCTCTGTATGTAAATGTGTGAGTTATCATTAATAGCAGGTACATCGTCTGTTGTAAATGTGTTGTGTTCTTTTTATATGTATTATTATTCATTGCGCTTGAATCAACACAATTTTCCGTTTGTCAGAATTTTGTAAAAAACAGGTTCCTTTTCACAGGCTTTACTGTTTTTTAATTTCATTGCCTAGAAAGATACATACTTAAAAAAGAATAAATAAAAAAAAAAAATATCTATATAATAAAAGCCTAAGTCATGTGACTGTCATGAACAGTTCCAGGTTGACCGCTTCACTTTTTATATGCCAATAATTTGCTACTTTTATGTTAGCTGGGCGCAGGTGATTCAATCACCATATAGGGTTCCATCGCCATAATTTCATTTAAAATATAAAGCTATCACTGACTTTATTTTAAATACATGACTTTCATTTAAAACAAATAAATTTAAAATACATGTATCAGATACATTTAAAATACACTTTCTTTATATCATTTAAAATACAATAAGTAAATAAATAAAGGTACTTTTTCAGTACAGGTACTTGATGAAAAGGTGCTTGAAAAGAAATTTGGCAACATATTTTCTGGCAACCTAATTACTGTTTCATATGCACAAGGATTTGTTTTACATTTCAATACAATTTATTTAATATAAAGAAGCAGGGATTTTTTACTTCATGAAGGGATTTTTAATTTAACATTTATCTGTATTCATAAAGATGTTTTATTAGTTTATCCGTTAATTAAAATAAGAATTAAGTCATTAAAGGCTGGCGTCGTGATGCTAAAAGATAACAGAACAGAAGAAAAATAAAATGATACATTTGTAGAATAGGTCAGTTTCAATTGACGTCCATTATTTATTAACTGTTAAAATTTGGCGATAGTTTTTTAATGAAAAGTGGTCGACAGGGATAATGGAGAAGTACACCCAAAAAAATATTAGCAACGATATTTTGGTTTAATGTGAGTGTGAATATCATTAAAGGCTTTTTACAGAAGAGTCACCGACCAAATCCTATTAGCTAAGATACACCTTTTGGCAGTGGACCCAATTACTTAAAATGACTTAATTTTAGATTTTAAAATATCCTCATTCGTGAACGTATTGCAACTGATAAGCAAACGACATGAAGAAGGAATGCCTAAATGAGCTGAGTGGTTTTTTTTTCAAGAAAGATTAAATACATGACCTATATATTTATATAATATATATTAACGAAATGTTACCCTGATCACATAGATTTGTTGATTTCTCTATCTGAATCTTTACATTTAGTAAAAGTACACAACTAAATAACATTGTCAATAAAAGTAACATGTTGCAAGCTTAGATACATTTAAGGGAGACCAAGCTGGTCGCCAGAAGCGTCTAGTTTGTAGAATAATAGTGATTTAAAAATATATGCATTTTTTTCTTCAAAAACTGTTGTCTCTCTTGACTGAAATTTATAGAGATAACAGGGTGTCTACAGAATCTGGAAATCAGGGAATCATGGAAAAATCAGGGAGGTTTTCCAATCTGGAAAAATCAGGGAAATGTCAGGGAACTTTGTAAAAATACTAGAAAATCAGGGAAATTTGTCTATATGCAAAAATATTTGCATTTTCAGCCTGCCAATGATATTGATTCGTCTATTTTATGTACTATATAATTTCACATGCTGATTAGTCTTTCCCAATATTTTTTAAAAGATGCGCATGGTATGAGTTTTTGATTAATGCAAATTAAGGTGATGAGATGTCCTCATTTTCTGTAGGTAGTGCTTATAATACTGAATGCAATTTACCCATTTTTAAAAATTTTAAATGATACATTAGCGTAACCTGACCAGGTGGCTAGCTTAATCCAATTAGCTATCCCGTCAGATGTAGATAAGTCTTAGAATTGAATATTTTTCAGAAAATGAGAACATTTTTCTGGTCACTGTATGAAGTTGTTGGACTAAATTTTGAGTTCGGATTTATAAAACTGTCAACCAATACTTAATGAATATCAGGCAATTTTTATGTTTTTTCTCCCAAATGAGATATCAAGTTGGATAAGTAGTTATACAAGGAATCGGCATACATGAAAAAATACCGTATGTGTGTTGTTAATAGTGGAAATCAGGGAAGTCTGATAAAGATAGTCAGGGAAATCATGGAAAAATCAGGGAACTTTTTTTTTAAAATTTCTGTAGACACCCTGGATAAGTAAGGCCAGCACGGCACGGCCCAGCCCAGAAAGAGTGGTGACCAGACCATGACGGCCCCAGAAAGAGTGAAGACCGGGCCAAGTCCAGGTGCATGCAGACCTCTAACCTTCTAATCCTGTGTACAACAGATTTTTCTTCTTTCTTATGCGATTCCGTCTTAGTCTGTATTTCACGTTTCAGATTTTACATTATCTAAGCCATAGAATATGGATTAGCAATATTAATGATAACTGACACATTTGCATTCAAGTAAAGATTCTTTAAAAAAAAATAAATATTGCAGTCCTGGGTGCTTTTTTAAAAATGACTATAAACATGAAAAAAAAAGCTAACATAAGTATTTTTTTGTCAGAACTCATTGTACAAGACTATTTTTAACCATATCAGCATAAAATTCTGTGTTTTGTAAAAATTAAGTCTTGTTGAGATTTTGGCTTTAATAACGTGTTGGACCAGGCCAGGCTCGGGCCAAACTTTTAACTTTCATGCCAAGCCGGTCAAAAAAAAAAAAAAAAAAAAAAAAAAAAAAAAAAAAAAAAAATCTTTCTAGGCCAGACCCGAGTCTGGAAATTTCAGCTTTTGTAGACTTCTAATTGCAGTATTTGTGTGTAAAATATGTTATATTCATGATTTTTAAAAATAAATAAAGAAATTTTTAATTTTGTTCGGTTTAAGAAGGATTAACCATTTATTCTGCCATTTTAAGATACATAAAACTAGAAAAATCAGGGGTGGTGAGGGGTGTAAAATTCACTGTAAATTTATATATAAATAAGCTTTCATTTATCATGAAACTTGCATATACACACCGAACATAGAGAGCAGCTTGCCACCACCTCAAATTTTACCCCATAGAGTTTTCTTTGGATAAAAGACGGGCAGAAAATGAAATGGATATGTTTAATATCACCCTAAAGGCGATTGCTAAACATTTTTTGCCTTAAAGTAGCATTTGTTGATACAAAGAATTCTAAAGCTCCCCAGTCGCATGTTGCTAATGCAAAAGTACCACATTTTCTGTACAGTAGCACTCTTTTTATAACATTCATTATTATGTCATCACCTTCGAAAAGTTTTATTGTTTTCTCTTTGTTGAATTGAATTTCTTAAATGCATATAATCAAAATTTAATTAAAATTAATCAATTGATAATTGAATTCTGAAAATATTAAAATATTGTTAAGTAACCTTAAAATAGCAAAGTATTTTTTGATTGTGAAGAGCTTCAAATTCAGCAATGGTAAACTACTGATGCAAAAGTAACAATTTGCCTTTTTTAGATAGTTTCATTATAATAGCCTACTGTTCCTTCATATGTATGCTGTATTTGTAGTTTTATTGCACTATTTAAGATATTAAACTATGCACTTTTTCTCTCTTTACAGTTTAGGCAAAACATTTCAAGTAATTGCTTTTATCTCAGGCTTGATTGATGCTGATCTAATAAAGCACGCACTTATTATTATGCCTGTCTCTTTACTGAAAAATTGGGAAAAAGAATTTAAGAAATGGTAAGATGTTTGAGAAATGAAACATTATTTTGTTTTTATTGAGTTAAATATCTTTTTTTCCATTTCTACTATTAGTTCACACTCTCCATATATATATCTTGTTCAAATTTTCAATTGTTAATAAAATACTTATTCATTCACTCAAGTTCAAATACATTTTTTAAAACTTGTAGTCAGGCATGAAAGAGTTCCTCCTAAAGGAGGAATTCCACCTTTTTAAAAGCAAATTTTGGACATTCTCTGGGTTGATGCAAAAATACAAAGAAAAATATTAGAAGCATATGGCGGGGGGGGGGGGGGGTCTAGAAACTTAAAAATTAGACATTTTGTCTACTCAAATCCTTGGAGTTTGTTTTTGCATTGCTGTACTATCAAATCAAAGGCGAGCTTTTATTATAAGCATCTGAAAGTCATGTAAATTAAGTTCTTTAACTAGAGAAAGGAAGTTTCCATAAGGTTCTTTTTGGTACAGAACATTTTATTCTATTTATGAAACACTTCTGGATAATTTCAATGATGCATTTTTGGAAATGTATTTCTAGAGTAAAGATCAATTTGCCATGCATATATTTAGCATTGAGATTTTCTTTTTTAAAGTAAAGTCTTAAACAATGAAATCATTCAAAATAATACATTTATTTTGAAAAATTAATCTCTGTACTCCACATAAGTTCATCAGATACATTTGGATGGATCTATACTTTTATCAAACATTTTCCAATTTTCTTTTTTGATTTAATGTATTTATACATTTATTGTTATTTATTTATTTATTTTTCTTTTAATACTTTCTAAGTTTAAAAAAGAAAATAACAATCATATGTACAGTTGTAATTCATTTTATTGTATGAATTACTGTTAAAATGTGTCTAAATTATAAGAGTTTGACTTTATTGTATAAATGGAAAAAAAATTCCACCTATTTTCCCATTTCCCACTTTCATGACTGTGTAGTGGATGACACTTGATGTTAATACAGTTTTTTCAAATATTAATTCATTAATTAAATTAAATTAATTTTTAGTTTTATATCGGAGAAAAAATGGCCGCCATTGGTTATTGAACAGCAATTAATGCATCTTCATATCTATAAGGGGCTTACCATAGGAGGGACCCTGTTCTGTCACCAAATACTGCCAAGTTTATTGCCAGCTTGGCGAAATATCGACAAATTTGGTGACCAAAATGAGTCACCGAAAGTGCAACTTGGCGATATCTCTAATATTTCGTCAACTTGGCGATATCTCTAATATTTTGCCAAATTTCCATAGACTTCCATTGTAAACCAATAGGGTTTACTTACTTATAGAAAATCAACAAATTGAGATATTTTAATGCAAAAAAAAAAAAACTAATGTTATCTTAAGGGATTATATTAAATTTTTCTTTGATCACCTAAGTAGGAATCGACTTAAAAAAAAAATATATATATATATTACTTGATTAAGAATATAGATATTCAGTAGATTATCTTAATTTGAACTGCACCAGAAAGGAAAAGTATAAAATAACCAAAACATGTGATTTTTTAAAGAAAACAGAAGCAATTCATTGATCCCGGGACATCACTTCTTATCTAGTATGTTTTCTATTTCCTTATTCGTTCAGAGTTTTCTAGTTTTTTAATGCAAGGGTCATTCTACAGAATTTAATTTTTATTTTTGGATGTCTGCACTATTTTTATTTCCCCCCATTCTTATATATATCAAAAAGCACAATTTTGCATCTTTTTACCAATTCAAAGGTCTGTAAAATCCTGTGCAATTTTCGAACTAATTGATAGAATCAAAAATTAAAAAAGATCTGAAATCTACACTACAATTTATTGTATTAGACCATCTAGTTATAGTGACTATAGCTGCATTTTTAAAAAAAAGATGTTTTTGAATATCACACAAGATGCCAAGTTTTAAAAAAATATATCTCATGAAGAGAGGGTGGATTTTTTTTAACATGTATATAAAATATATGTTTTTTAATCTCCAAATATGCCCAGGGGGGAAAAATAGCAGTCTATTTCTTTTCCCTTCTGATTTATAACAATATAAATTTAAAAATATTTCAAAAATCATCATTTTTATGGCTTGTAACTTGAAAGGGGCAAGTGGTATTCATGCCTGATTTAGCTAAGAAAGATCTCTCCATTATAATGTCTATGATCTTTTTCTTTTACTCCAACTAATCTGTTATAAACAGAATCTTGCAATTGGAGAAATGACAGTCAGCTACGAAGAAAAAGAACCTTTAGGAACAAGACGTATTTTGTTAAATAAATTTTGTGTTTATTTAGAGAAATTTTTCTGGAATCAGTTGTACTTATTTATGTGTTATAATTGAAGATTCAAGTGGCATAAGAGTTATTTGCCAAGAGTTTTGATTCCTGTATTAGAATATTAATTACACAAGGTTACATGTATGTTTATACCATAAAAGCTTGTGAAATAAAAAAAAAATTCCTGCCAATTAAAGTGTTTAGAAAGGGGGATTTTGCAGGCTCTTATAGTATGCAAATAGATATATAATTGCAGAAACCTCATATATTCCATATTCTAATACAAGAATCAAAACTCTTGACAGAAAATTCTTTAACCCCTCAAAATTCTTGGCTCTTAAACATTTAATTGGAACACAAAAGTACAATGGATTTCAGAATTATTTCTCTGAATTATCCTAGAATTTAAAAAAATGAAATAAAATATCTTTTGTTTCGAAATGTTCTTTTTCTTCATGGCTGATTTCTCAAATTTAGACTTGCAGTTTATAGATATTAAATGGAGAGGTCTTTCCTTGCCAAATCACTTATGAATACAACTTCCCCTTTTGAGTTACAAACTATAAAAAATGCTGATAAAAAAAAAAAGTTGTTATAATTCATGAGGGGTGGGGGGGAGTAATGTCCTGCTTTATTTTTTTTTCTGGACATGTTTTGAAGTAGTAATATAAAAAGTTCATACTCTTTCCCTTTATGAGATACATTTTTTCAAAAACTGACATTTTGATCAAGATTTCAATAGTTTTTAAATACTCAATTTAAAAAAGAAATACAGATAAACAATAATTACATAATCTAAATACAAAAAGATCTGTACATTTTTTTTTTGTTAATCTCTTTGTTTAAAAATAATTATTATTTAGATTTTATAAATCTATTAATTATGTAAAAACATGCAAAATCACAGTTTACTACCAAGTAAAAAGGTTTTTTAAAGGCGCTTCTCAAGTCTACTTCTCAACAAGCCCAAAAGTCTGACTACTTTACATGCTCATTTTTAAACGTAAAGACACAAAATTGGCTATGCTAACCATGGAAGCAATTTGGAATCAAAAGACCTTTTTCTGTTTTTTGATATATTATTTATCGAGTTATAAGTGATTTTGGGTCACATGACAACAGGTTTTTCTCCCTTTCCTGACTGGTATTTCTCCTTTCGTCTGGAAATTTGGTTCAAAACGTCATCTTTGACAATATTTTCTGAAAGATCTTTTGCGTTTACCAAAAAAATGGAAAAGTCTTTCAATCACATAGTTTCTGAATAACATCTCCTCCCAATTTCATATGTTTCCGAACAAAAATGAATTAAAATTTGTATCATAAAGTTGCCCCTTTCAATTGGAGAACAACAGCCTTAAGATAGAAATGGTTTGCAAATGGATTTCAACTTCTTTTCTATTTAGGTTCTTATATACAAAAGATAAATGGGAGGAATAAAAAACGGGCAGCAATCATGTTTATTGAAATTCTAAAGAAAGACTAATAAGTAATAATGTGTTTGGGAGTATGCCATATTGTTTATCCATATCACACCACTTTCAATTTCTTGTACAATCCTGATCTACAATATAATCTCCATACTTTGACATTGCAATCACTGAAAGTTGCTAAAACATAAATTAACTGCCCCATTTTTTATCAATACTTTAATTTTATGAAGTCTCACTATTACCCATTCTTTAAAAAAATGTTGAGTGGGCAAATAATTTCAGAGACATTACAAGGATTTGCATACTAGAGAGTGGGACAATCCAATATTAGTAAAGCTAAAATAACAAAGAAAAATGTTCTGCAATGATTCTCTGTATATAATTGATTGAGCAAATTGATAAAGTTGTGTTAATTCTAATACTTTTTTCAACTGTGGAAACTTTGGTTATTACTTTTTTTTAGAATATATTAACCAGTTTCATTCAAATTATCAAAATAATGGATTGAATTAGCTAATAATTTTTAACATTGTTTTCAGTTCAACTTTGAAATTTCCTATTCATACTATCCAATAATTCATATTATTCAAGTCAAAATTAAGTAGAACCTACAAGGAAGAGTGCGTTAGTTGTTTTTGGCCATCCTTTATTTTATGTAATTTTTATTTCAAACTTTTACAGGTCAATGTTTCCTGTTGGGAGCATTGAATTAAAAATTCATGTAAATTTCATCAATATTAATTTGAAAAAATTAGCAGACATATTGTAAAGATAGCTTGATTTGTAACTGACTTTCAACAAAGGAGGTTTACAGATTATAGAAATAAACTAGTCGTTGGGAGGGGGGGGGGGGCACTGTAATACTTACCCATCCTGGATATGCATAATATAAAATATGAAAATAAAACGTGTAAACTATTTATAAAATGCATTGCAATTCCAAAATAAAATTTAAATGTATATTTAAATAATTTTAATACATAGTAATGTTCTATTACTGAATTGCAAGTACTACTTGATTATGCTGTCGACCCATTTCGACAAATTATCGCCAAACTACTCGCAAAATTATACAAATTGGCATATTTTTTTATTTTAAATAATGAAAGAACAAATAAATTAGTAAAAAAATTAATAAAAATACAAATAAAACATCGAATAAAAAATCTCTTGATGACATAACGATGTCAAGTGAATGTGATATTTACGATAAGCCATTATTGGCATTTAATCTTATATACTTTGGCGATAGTTTTTTGGTCGACGGGATAATCAAGTAGTACCGAATTGTGTAAAAGAAACATCCTTATAACTCCAAAAATGATAATCATATTAACTAACAGTTTACTGCATCGGATTAAGCGTCTCATTCCCAATTAAAATATATCTGAATTGAAATTTGAATGAGATAGGACTGGGCGATATTAGGATTTCTACATCGCGATGCATCACTGAGGCTAAACCGCGATGTTGCGATGCATCACGATGTTAGACTAGGTGTGGACCTCGTGATTAAACTATTGTTTTATTACAAAAAAAAAAAAAAAAAAAAAAAAAAAAAAAAAAAAAAATATGGCAAGTCATAATAGCTTTCTTTTAATACCTAAACTTCAAAATCCAACTGGGGAATACATATATATATTTTAACCAAGAAAGTTTTAAAAAGTAGTAGTGAAGGGGGATGCACTTCTCACTGTATGTGTCCATGATTCAACTGATAACATGAAAAATGACCCCCCCCCCCCCCTTATTTTTTTCAAATAATTATTCTTCAAAACTTCAGATTTCTAAGTGATGGTGAATTTCGGGAGTGGCCTGGGTGGAAAATTTTCTCCTTAGAGCATTAAATTGTCTTTGATTTGCGAATTGATGCTTGGTAATATATTAAAACTGAAAATTGCTCCCCCCCCCCCCCATATTTAAGATTTAAAAGCTTTAATTGTATATAAAAAAATAATTATAAATGTAAAGGATGTAAAAGGATTATCATATAACAACTTTAAATGGGATTTTGTTCAGAAAGCAAAAATGTGGATAAGAATATTATGTGTTTGATTTACAAAAACATTCAAACTAAATCTATAAAACAGCAGAATTCCTTTATAATTAAAAAATAATAGAAATTAATATAAACTTCAAATTAATTACAAAATAAAAATTCAGAAGAGAAGGTCTCTTACTCCTACCAGCACCTAAGAATTAAAAAAATTGCAAGTTGATACTCCTTCCTTTTTATACAAGAAAATTTCCTGCAAAATACTCAATATTGAGGCATTGAGGTACTCAATATTGAATACTCAATACTGAGGTAAGTCTGCTAATAATTCATTTCATAATATTTAAAAAAAATCACAAAATTATAATAAAATTTATAGATCTATATGTTTTGGTTTGAGAAAACATATATGTATAAGTAAAATAATAATTAATCTGATGGACGTAAAAGGATTATCACATAGTTACTTTTTTACAAATTACAAATAAATAAAATTAAAGTAAAATGTATACACTGAGATGTTTAGGATAGAAAAAATATATTTGTACATAAAGAATAATCAATACTTTAAAGGATGCAAAAAGATTGCCATATAGTCACATCTTGAAAAAAAGATCTTGTTTAAAAAGAAAACACAACAATCAAGCATAAAATTACTTATCACTTATCCTATCACTCTCAGCCCTCTTTAAACTCAAATGCCAAATACTTTGCATACTGATCCCCTTCTCCCTCCTCACCAGAAATTGTTTTGCAAAATACCAGGTACAAAAGTAATGAAATTTAGTGGAGTTGTAAAGAAGGGAAGGGTTGTAAAGGGGGAATGGAAAATATAAAATTAGAGTGCATTTTATATCTTTAGATATTTAAGATTTAAAATATTAAATGTACAAAAAGAAATATTCACTAATTTAAAGGATGTAAAAAGATTATAAATACTTCCAGTTTCTTAAATTAAAATATAAAGTTCAATAAAATTAAAATAAAATTTATATATTTTGATTTTAAAGATTGAAAAAAATATATATGTACATTAGAAATAATCATTAATGTAAAGGATGTAAAATGATTGTCATATGATCTGATTACACCTAAATAAGATTTTGTAATGTGTTTATAAAGCAAATACTCAAATAATATTGAAGGGTTGTAAATTACAAAAACATTAAATCTTAATCATCAAAATTAACATCAAGGATTAAGTTACATTCTAAAACAGATTTACAAATCTAAGAATATTTATTTCAAATTAATTAAAAATACAATAGATCCTACAGTTTAAAAAAAAAGTTTTAAAGAAGTAATTTTAAATATTTAATAGAAAGACATTCTCAATCTTTGATATTAATAAAATACTTTGTAGTTAATTAATAAAACTAAATTCAGTCTTAATTGATTTAAAACTAATATTAAGTAGTTTTGAATAAATAATTAAGAATAACACAATAATTCTGATTTTCTTAAAATATGTTAAAATATCATTAAAAAATAAACTAAAATAAAAGTTCCTTATTAAAGATAAATTGATTTAAAAAAAATTAAAATGGATCATCATACCAAAATAAACAAAAGAAAGAATCAACTCTTCTTTTCTTGTGAACACAAGAAAAATCAGCTGTCACTATCACATCACAGGCCATATTTTCTTTTCAAATAAACATCAACATCGTTAAGTTATACCTCGCGTTATACTACTCACTGTTCATCATACAGCTGGTATCGATGTCTCTGCCTGCTATTGTTCATTCACTTCTTGAATGGGGAGAGAAACCGCATGTTTATTCAGGATGGGAAGAGAAACGAAACCGATGTGTGGTTATTCAGGAAACCGATGTGTGTTCATTCACCAAACCGATGTGTGTTTATTCACGATGGGAAAAGAAAGGGATGGGGAGGAAAAATCCGGTTTTATGCTGAGGAAGGAACTCGTCACCGATGTAATTTGATGCATCAGTACGGCTGTAAAAGGATTATAACATGGTTACCTTCTTTCTACAAATTACCAGATACAAAGGACTAAAATGTAATGTACTTGCCTTTAGGAAATATTTTCCTTTTATGAAGTTAAAAAAAAAAAATAAATAAATATAAAATTAGGTTAAAAAATTTATACTGATAATAATCATTTTTTTAAAGGATGTAAAAAGATTTTCACATCTTAAAACAAGTTGGAAATTGCTCGTCAAACGTGGCAAATGAGGTGCGTTCGTACTATAACTAGTTTTATAATTATTTTTTGCACCCCATATTGTACTGAATGTATAATTTTTTGCACTTCATAAAGCGCATAGTCTGATACATCATTAAAATGCACTTCCAATATTTTTTTTTCCCATTCCCCGTAATGTAACGGAACACTTTTGACAGTCCCTGTAATTAAACTATACATCCGATTTTCCTAAAATTTGAAATAGCTCAACAAAATTTTGCAACAATTATATCTTTAAAATTTCAGACCATTCGGAAGGCTGTAATATCATTAAAATGCACTTGCAATAATTTTTCCCATTGGCCGTAATGTAAAGAAAAACTTTTGACTGTCCCTGTAATTAAACTATACATCCGATGTTCCTAAAATTTGAAAGGGCTCGACAAAATTTTGCAACAGTTATATCTTTAAAATTTCAGATCATTCGGAAGTCTCTAATATCATCAAAATCTACTTGCAATAATTTTTCCCATTGGCCGTAATGTAAAGAAAAACTTTTGACTGTCCCTGTAATTAAACTATACATCCGATTTTCCTAAAATTTGAAATAGGTCAACAAAATTTTGCAACAATTATATCTTTAAAATTTCAGACCATTCGGAAGGCTGTAATATCATTAAAATGCACTTGCAATAATTTTTCCCATTGGCCGTAATGTAAAGAAAAAATTTGACTGTCCCTGTAATTAAACTATACATCCGATTTTCCTAAAATTTGAAAGGGCTCGACAAAATTTTGCAACAGTTATATCTTTAAAATTTCAGATCATTCGGAAGGCTCTAATATCATTAAAATCCACTTGCAATAATTTTTCCCATTGGCCGTAATGTAAAGAAAAACTTTTGACTGTCCCTGTAATTAAACTATACATCCGATTTTCCTAAAATTTGAAATAGGTCAACAAAATTTTGCAACAATTATATCTTTAAAATTTCAGACCATTCGGAAGGCTGTAATATCATTAAAATGCACTTCCAATATTTTTTTTTCCCCATTGGCCGTAATGTAAAGAAAAACTTTTGACTGTCCCTGTAATTAAACTATACATCCGATTTTCCTAAAATTTGAAATAGGTCAACAAAATTTTGCAACAATTATATCTTTAAAATTTCAGACCATTCGGAAGGCTGTAATATCATTAAAATGCACTTGCAATAATTTTTCCCATTGGCCGTAATGTAAAGAAAAACTTTTGACTGTCCCTGTAATTAAACTATACATCCGATTTTCCTAAAATTTGAAAGGGCTCGACAAAATTTTGCAACAGTTATATCTTTAAAATTTCAGATCATTCGGAAGGCTCTAATATCATTAAAATCCACTTGCAATAATTTTTCCCATTGGCCGTAATGTAAAGAAAACCTTTTGACTGTCCCTGTTATTAAAGTATAGATCCGATTTTCATAAAATTTGAAATGGCTCGACAAAATTTTGCAACAATCATATATTTGAAATTTCAGACCATTCGGTTGGGTAGTTTTTGCTCTGTTACATGCGGACAGACGGACGGACTGAACAACGACTATAGGTGCTACGTATTTATATAATTACGAACGCACCTAAAAAGGACTTCATGGAAAAGAAATATGTGAATTAACTCTTAACAATCAAGTGTTAAATTTTATAAAAGATTATTCTTAGTTTTATAACTAGTTTCTTATTCATTCCAGATCAATACAAAAATTGAAAATTCAAGGAAGGGGACCCCCCCCCCCATTTTGGGGGGAGGGGGGGGGGTGAAACCAATAAAATTGCAGTACATTTTGTATCTTAAGCTGTTTAAGATATAAATTTTTAAATGTGCAATATGAAATAATCATTAGTTTAAAGGATGTTAAAGGATTATAAACACTTCCATTTTATTTTAGTTTAAAAATAAAACTCAACTAATACAAAAATTGAAGACTTAAGGAGAGGGTAGGCAAATTTCTCCCCTCCTGGCACTCTCTCTCTCCTTAATTTAAATCAGTGAACCGGTTTCATTTCAAACGATTGCCGATTTTCTGCGCATGCACATTTACTTCCCATGAATGTGGAAGTTGATTTTCGTGAACCGGCAATCATGGATTTCAGTTATGTCTCCACATCGGTCAGAACCGATGTCTGGAGATCGGAACCGATGTCTGAAGATCGGCGAGATGCATTGCAAAACTGAAGCACCGATGACGACTTAAATCATTTGTAAATTGCCCCTGCCTTTTTTATAAGAGAGAGTCTGCAAAATAACCAGTATTAAGGCACAGAAATGTTGTGAAAAATTCCAAGTACTCCATTTCATAAAATTAAAAAATCCATAAAATTATAATAAAATTTATAGATCAACATTTTTAAGATTGCGAAAACATAAATGTATTTAGAAAATAATAATTAAAATAAAGGATGTAAAAGGATTATAACATGGTCACCTTCTTTCTACAAATTGCCAAATACTAAGGACTGAAATGTAATATGCTTGCCTTTAGGAAATATTTCCCTTTTATGAAGTAAAAATAAAAGAAAATCAATAAAATTAGATTAAAATTTATATACTGGTATGTTTAAGATTGTGAAAATATAAGTGTATTTAGAAAATAATAATTGAAATAAAGGATGTAAAAGGATTATAACATGATTACCTTCTTTCTACAAATTGCCAAATACTAAGGCACTGAAATGTAATGTGCTTGCCTTTAGGAAATATTTCCCTTTTATGAAGTAAAAATAAAAGAAAATCAATAAAATTAGATTAAAATTTATATACTGGTATGTTTAAGATTGTGAAAATATAAGTGTATTTAGAAAATAATAATTGAAATAAAGGATGTAAAAGGATTATAACATGATTACCTTCTTTCTACAAATTGCCAAATACTAAGGCACTGAAATGTAATGTGCTTGCCTTTAGGAAATATTTCCCTTTTATGAAGTAAAAATAAAAGAAAATCAATAAAATTAGATTAAAATTTATATACTGGTATGTTTAAGATTGAAAAAATATACATGTTTATAGAAAATAATCATTTTTTTAAAGGATGTAAAAAAGATTTTCACATCTTAAAAAAGGACTCAGTTTAGAAAAGAAATACTGGGATTAATTCTTAGCAATCAAGTATTAAATTTTAAAAAAGATTAAGAAACTAGTTACAAATCCAAGAATATTCATTTCAGATTAATAAAAAATTGAAAATTCTAGGAAGGGGAGCACCCCCCCCCACCCCCCCCCCCCCCCAAAAAAAAAAAAAAAAAAAAAAATCTCCCTCTTAAATTGAATGTTAAATAATTTGCAAACTGTTTTTTCCCTGAATTGGTTCTGCAAAATAAAGGATATTAAAGACATGAAAAGTCGTAGACATTTGTAATTTTTTCCATTTACAGGGGGGGGGGGGGGGAAACCAATAAAATAGCTACAGATTGTACATCTTTAGCTGTTTAAGATATAAAATATTAAAAGTGCAATAAGAAATAATCATTAATTTAAAGGATGTAAAAGGATTATAAATACCTCCATTTTATTTTAATTAAAAAATAAAAATCAATAAAATAAGAGTAAAATTTCTATATTTACATTTTTAAGATTGAAAAAATATATAAGTACCTAATAAATAAAAAAATAATTAAAAGGATGTAAAAGGATTGCCATATGGTCACACCGTATGGGAATTAACATAAAATTTGATTTCAATTGATTAAAAGTAATGAGGAATATTTTTAAAATAAATAACTAGAAATATAATAATTAAGATGTTATCAAAATATAGTGCAACATCATTGAAAAATAAGCTGAAATAACAGTTCCTTAATAAAGATAAAGTAATTAAAAAAAACAACAAATGGATTATAACACTAAGAAGCATTTCTTACTAAAACTTACTGCATCAATTGTTGCTATTTGTTATATTAATTGATTGACTACAATAGTTTTGCTATAATACATATTAAATAAAAAAACACAGAAAATGACTCATCAAAGTAAACAAATAAACCAATCCTCTTTTCCTGTCAGTACAAGATGAAAAATCAGCTGACTCTAAATGTTATAGCACATGTTCAGAGTCAGAGTAATGTGGCCTAGGGATAATGTATCTTTGGCATCATAGTATTTTCTCAAATGAACTTCATGGTACTATTCATACAGCTAGAAAAACAGGATTGAAAATATGAAGCATGCAGCGATTTGTAATTGGTATCAATTTTGGATTACGTTGTTTATCTGCTTCGATGATTGAAGGAGAAACCAGTCTCTCCTTACTCTGCCATTGGTTTTGCACATAATCGATATCTAGCTATGCACGAGTTGTTTATTCACATTGGATGCGAAACCAGATTTCCCTGTACTGTCCCATTCATTTGTGATCCCGGTGTGATGCATCGTATGGCTGCGATGCATCGCTAATTCAAAGATCAGGAAATCGGCTTGACGATTTATGATTTACATCGATATCTCGCGATGTATCGATGCATCGCCCAGTACTAGAATGAGATACAGAGTCATGAAAAATCGAAGAGTGTGGACATTATGATTGCAAATATCTCGGCAACTAATTATCCGATTGACTTCATTCTTTATGCAAAATTTGTTTTTTTATTGTATTTTATATTCATTCCTCAAAATAAACAATTTCGAAAATTTTGGTATACCTTTTATCAGAACGAATATTTCGAGAGTCCGAAAAAAGTAGTTCCCGATAATCAAGGTTACTGATATTCAATAGGCTTCTTCCCATTATTGCATACTAAGTACACACCAAATTTCAAGTATCTATCTCAATTTGTTCGGAAATAGAGCATTTACAGACAGACAGCAATTTTTTTTTTTTTTAATGTTTTTCGAAATTTCTAGTGTCTGAAACGTGTAAATCTGTCAAAAAAAAAAAAAAAAAAAAAAAAAAAATAAATAAAAAAAAAAATAAAAAAAAAATCCAGTTTTCAAAACAATTACAAGACTTACCCTATACTATGTATAATGGTTAAGTAAAAAAGATACAGTGTAAGGAAAGTATTGTAATCATGATAAAAAGCTAACTGAATCTGTTTTTGCTATTTAATAGAAACCACATTTTAATCATAAAAGGAGAAATGTACAGAAAATCCTAAAATTAAACTTTTATCATTTTAAAAAAAAAAAAATACTTTTCATTTCAATTTAATATATATCAGCTCTTAAATTAAAAAATGAATCTTGCATTTTGTTTTTCATTTTGTTCACTCATCATTGTGTCCCACTTTTTAATCCAGCGTAAAAGAACAGTCAAAGGTTCCCAATTGGGAACACCGTAAAGATTATATATATATTTATGTAATAAAGTGGTCGTCAATAATTTTTTTCTCCTAGTCATCTGATTTAATTGGTGTGTAGTTGTGACACAAGAATGGGAAGCCGTTGGTCGTGAATTTTTTTTAAAGTATTAAAATTTTCATTTTTGTAAACTGATTGCACCGTTGAAGAGCAGAAAGTCTCAGCTGTACATACATATTTTTTGTTAATTAGCACCTACGAAACTGAGCCCTAGGGAAGTGGTGCCATATGGGAGAAAAACTGCAAAAACAACTTTTTAAACAAAAAAAATTAAAAAAGTTAACAACAATATTTTTTTCCAGCTGATTGCTGCGCCTAAGACATAAAAATACAATCTTTCAGAATGTCTTCTGTTTTTAATTATACTAAACGGTTTGGCCGATAGAGGTTACAAAGTAAACAAGAAAAATCTCCAAATATCCCTGTGATTGGTTCTTCATTTCTTTCTGCTGTGTAAATAAGATACTCGGCATGCGCGAGTGCTTCTGGCTGCTCAGAATGAAAGTGATGAGAGTTTTGTGATTTTTAATCTCAGATTTGTGATCTCAGATAATTATCAAAAAATGAAAATTCTGAGTCTCAGGAGCATTCAGATCTGTCTTGGACTACCCTCACCGAAATTTTCAGACTCCATGAGATGAGCTAGATTTTGCTAGCCATTGCCAATACACACACAGACAAAGCAAAACTTTCTTTTATTAATATAGATTTTCTTCTTAACTAAAAAATAAATAATAAACTGGACAGATCTTTAAGGATTCCATAGAAAAAAAAAAAAAAATATATATATGTAAGAAAATTATAAAGATTGGACCTATTGATTAGTTTTTGTAATGAATCGTCCCTCAATTTGGATACGGGCCCAATGACTGATAATCACGGGTTTGGCGGGGTAGCCAACTAATCCATTTTATCGTTAAATTAATAGAAACACATGGCCCTTTTTAACTGGTAACCCTAGGAGATGAGCAATTTCAGAGATATACCTCTACGCCACTTGGTATCTGAAGTCTAAACTGTAAGCAGCTATGGAAATTGATTGCCACCTTTTTGATTATTTAAATAAAACTTAATAAAGTTAATTTCAGTGAATACTGTCATTTCGTTAAAATGTGACAGTATTATGAGTCGTCTGGATTATACTACCTGCTCAGCGGGAAAACATGAGAAGTAAAGAAAAGAAAAAAAAAAAAAAAATTCTTGGTGCTACACGATACGGAATAAGCTCCGATTGAACATTCAAAGAGGCCCCAATTGGGTGCTGGGAAAGTGTTCACTATGCCCCTTCAAGTAGTGTAAATACAAGAAGTTCGCCTCATCAAAGAATCTGTCAGCAGTGATATGCTTTTAACTCTTCAATTCCATTATAGAAAGTGTCTTCCCATTTCTTCTACTATATTTTGAAGAATATCATCTTAATTAAAATCGATCAAAATGTAGATCATTTTCAACGTATTCTGCGTTTTAAAAGTCAAGTATTGCAGTAGTGATATCCGCATTTTGTTTCAACGGTGCAGTGAAAGTTTCACAACATGAAAACTGCAATCTCTAAGTGGAATTCATCTTCTTCAGTTGTGTTGATGATTTTATAGTGATTTTCTTCAGAGCATCTCTTAAAGTAAATTTCATGCAGTGAAAGATAGCATCGTTGCTGTCATTGCTTTTTATTTCATGATAAGTGCGCACTACAGTTCTTTAATACAGAGATATATATTTTTTTTCCTTCTCCGTTTTTGCGGAATGTTTTTTCCGTTTATTTTGTGTGTGTCTGTATGAGCTCATGGGGTACCCTAGTGTTATTTATTTTTATATAATATTATTATCCATATTATTTTTTATTTTTATTCTGATTACATAATTTAAGGTAAGTGATTTAATAAGTAGTATATCTCCAGTGATGTTTTCATTTTTGGTATTTATGAAAACCATGGTTTTAAAGCATTGCAATCTTTTGAAATGAAAAAAAAAATGATTCATGTTTTCTATATTTATTTCTTTAATTATTTTTAACTATTTTATTCTTTTTATCAATTTTATGCACATGCTTATATTATGTTGAGAATGTTTAAACATTTTGACGGATATTAAGAGTGTTATAATATTTAGATTATTAAAAAGTTATCTTAAAATTAATTCAAAATGGAAAATATTAAGAAACAAAAAACTGTTCTCAAAGCAAAAATTACCCGTATAAAAAATATCATAAATCCCAAAATTGATGATCAGACGATAACTCTAGAAGAGTTAGATTTGTATCATGGTCAGGTGCAAGATATTAGTACAGAATTAAGTAAAAATCAGGAAAACGCCGTTCTTGAGAGCGATACATCAGAAACGGAAGCTATAATTGAGGAATACAATGAAATTGCCCTTAAATTGGATGCATTAACTATCGCAATAAATACATCACGTAATAAATTAACTAAGAGTTTGAGCATTAACGAGGGTGGTTCAGAGAATAACAATAAAAATACAAGTAATGTTTTTGAAAAAGCAGTCAATCTTCCCAAATTTGAATTAAAACCCTTTTACGGAGAAGCTGATCAGTGGCTCTCTTTTAAGGAGATTTTTACCACAACTATAGATCGAAATCCAGATTTGGGAGCCGTTTCTAAATTGCAATATCTCTTAGCTAGTGTAAAGGGTCCTGCCCATAAATTGATTTCCGGATTTCCTCTTCTGGAGGTCAATTATAAAAATGCATGGGACACCCTTTGCGCTCGCTACGATAAGATTAGGGATTTGGCCATAGCACAAATAGGCAAGTTATACAATTTAAAAAATATGAAAAATTGTTCCACTTCCTCTAAAGCTATTTTCGATATAATAGATACCTGCAATGAATCACTTCGAATTCTAGATTCTTTAAAACTTACTCAAAATGCTTTAGTGGATAACATGATAATTTATACCATAGTTCAAAAATTAAGCGATAATCTCAAAGAGCGGTGGGAACTATCCCTTACCCATAATAATATGCCTAATCTCACGGAATTTCTAAAATTTTTAGAGATTCAAGCTAAAAGCTTGTTAACTTTAGAGAACCCAACTAAAACAGATGTAAGAAATATAACTTATGTCAGAGATTCTTCCGATAGATCGAAAGGCCACAAAAATTTAGAAAATAGTAAATGCGGTGTTTGCTTTGATTCGCATGCCACCCACACTTGCAGAAAATTAATAACTATGCCTGTAGATAGCAGATGGAGAACCATCCAATTGAATAAGTTATGTGTAAATTGTTTGCGTAGTGGCCATTTTGCAAGTAAATGTGCATCCAAGATGAGTTGTAAAAATTGCCACCGAAAGCATCATACTTTACTACATAAATATGATGTTCAGGGAAATGCAGGAGCAACAATTTCCTCCAACTTAGCAACCCACAGTAATGAGACTCAACCCCAAAACGCCCATGGGTATTCCCCTGATCAAGGAATACACATGAATTCTTTATGACGGTTTATTGTGCCCGGGTACCTCAAATGTAAAAATTACGAAAACCGTAGAAACCCAAAAACTTGTCATAATGAGGTTCAAATACCCTTTTTATTGGATAGCGGAAGTACTCTGTCCCTCATTCCAGAAAATCTAGCTACAGCTTTGGATATGACGTCTATTCAAAGTTGCCATCCTCTTAATGTTAACCAAACCCAGGGACAGGTCCAGATTTCCGAAAAAGTTCAAGTACCCCTCCAAATAGGGAATATCAGGCAAAATAGCACCTTATATCTAGTAAGGTCATACTTGCCATATGCGATACTGGGAACCCCAGAATTACAAAAATTCCATATCTCGATGGATTTTTGCTCAAATACTCTGACTCAAGATGGAGTCATCATTATGAATGACCAAAACGTTTCCAGTCAAATTTCTCATGAAAGTTCATTCAACCACACCTTAACTTTAACGGGTGATATGAATTGCCAGAAGCCGCTTAGTTTTCCTTCCAAATCAAATCAAGCAAGTTTGTCTCAAGAGGGACATTGTTGCCTTGATACTCAAACTCTCTCGGATTATGATGATATAACTTTTAATCATTATACTACTGAAGAGAACCTACAATTGGAAGGGCTTCTGAGCGACTTCAAAGATATTTTTGCACGCAATCGGTACGACGTAGGTAGAGTCAGATGGGAACCCCAGCGAGTAACTCTCACCTCGGAACTTCCTATCTCGCTTAGGCCTTACCGTACATCACCTAAAGATAATGCAGAAATTCAAAAACAAGTACAGGAGTTGCTGGATGCTAAACTCATTAAGGAATCCTGTAGCCCCTATTCCTCTCCCGTGACAATGGCACATAAAAAAGGAGAAGGTAAAACGCGTCTCTGTATTGATTACAGGAAAATCAATGCCATTACGAAGACAGATTCAGAGCCTTTGCCGCGAATAGACTGGCTTTTAGACAGACTTGTCAATGCCAAATATTTTTCCACGCTAGATTTAGCCTCTGGCTACTGGCACGTCCCCCTCCATCCTTCAGACGCAGAAAAACTTGCCTTTGTAACCAATCAGGGACTTTACGAGTGGTTGGTCCTCCCATTCGGATACAAAAATGCTCCGGCTCAATTCGCAAGAGCTCTCAGAAGGATCCTAAATAAACATAAGGTCAACTTCGTTACCAATTATTTCGATGACTTTATAGTTTATTCGGACTCCTATGCCGAGCATTTGGTTCACCTTAAAACTATATTCAATATTTGCCGTCAAGAAAATCTAAAACTAAAACTTTCCAAATGTAATTTTGCCAAATCTCAAATTGACTTCCTTGGCTATGAAATTAGTAATGGCCAAATAAAACCAGACAATGCTAATACCGAAACCATTAAAAATTTAATTCCTCCAAAAAATGTTAAAGAATTACAAAGATTCCTCGGATCCATAAACGTATACCATAAATTCATTGACAAGTATGCTAAAATTAGAGCCCCTCTAAATAAATTATTAAAGAAAGACACTCCGTGGGAATGGTCAGAAATCTGTCAGCAATCATTTGAACTACTTAAAAATGCATTAATTTCTAGACCTATTTTGAGATTATTTAATCCTAATCTCCCATGCCATGTTTTTACTGATGCCTCGAAGGAAGCTTTAGGTGCTGTATTGAAACAAATGGATGAAAATGGAGATTTACATCCCATTGCATTCCACTCAAGGCAACTAAGGCCCTACGAGCGAAATTACGCTATCACAGAATTGGAGTGTCTAGCCATAATCGATGCTCTTGACAAATTCCATTATTATCTTCATGGAAAACCTTTCACAATACATACCGATCATGCTGCTTTAGTATGGCTTAAAAAGATAAAACATTTAACCGGTAGATTATTCAGATGGTCACTAAAATTAAGCATGTACGATTATACCGTAAAATACAATAAAGGGTCCACAAATTTTGAAGCCGACATGCTCTCAAGAAATCCCATTTTATCAAACGTAAATCCCCACATTCATTTATTAACCTTAGATGAAATTAAAGAACACCAAGAGTTAGATAATGTAACAGGACCTAAATTTCAAAAATTTAATGACATTTTGGTAATTCACAAAAAGGGTTTTCAAAAAATTGTCGTACCTTTCTCCTTAAGAGAAAAATTATTAATAACAACCCATAATCAATTTGGCCATCCAGGAATTCAAAAAATGCTAAATTTAATTTCACCACAGTACTACTGGAGCAGCATGACACAAGATATTACGCAATTTGTCAAACATTGTGAAGTCTGCCAACTAAACAAGAAATCCCACCAACCTAAATTTGGCCTTCTTGAAGCCTTACCTCCTGCAGAACAACCCTTTGATATAATATCATTAGACACAGTAGGAGGCTTCAATTATTACAATTCAACAAAAAAATACATGCACTTAGCTATTGATCACGCTACTCGTTATGTTTGGGGTTTTACCTCTAAAAATGTTACAACAGAAGTTTATATTAATATTCTAAAACAGATTTTTAGCATTCAACTTCCCAAGAAAATTTTAACGGACAGAAACCCTGCTTTTACAGCGTCTAAACTGCGTAAATGGGTACATAAACATAATGTAAAAAAATTACTTACTTCATCTCACAGGCCCCAGTGTAATGGGAAAAATGAACGCGTAAATCAGTCCATTTGCACTCGACTAAGACTTAAAATCAATGCTACACCTTCAAACCTTCCATGGCCCAAAATTCTGGAGGAGGTGATTAACGAGTACAATAATACACCGCATTCAGTAACCAAATACCCCCCGGCATACTTAATGTTTGGCCAATTTCCTTATCCATCAGTATTAGGCAATGAAAACTATTACCCTACGGTTGAGGAAGCCAGGAAAGAGGCTTTCCAAAGAACTGGTGAGCACCATTTAAAAAACAAAGTCAGATATGACCTAAAATTTGTGGAAGCACCTTTCAAACCTGGTGATCTCGTAATTGCAGAAGAATTTCATTATCCGAACACCAGGAAGTTAAGCCCGCCTTTTTCTGGTCCATATCAAATTATTGAAAAGTTGTCTAATGTAAGTTTTAAAATAAATAAACCTAACTGGTTGACAAAGAAGGACTATGAAGTAATACATGCCTCCAAACTAAGGTACTTTTTGCCCAACGATCAATTTAAGTTAACACCCTCTATGTAAAGTATCAGATATCATATGAACTGTTATTGGATGATATTTGATAGTTGAATTTACATCTTTATGAGTATAGTATAATTGTATTTTGAGAGTCTACACTCTACTGAATGAAGTCAAGACATTTTCATTCAAGTTTGTATTTTATATGTAATGTTGGACTTAGCAATTCTAGAATATATTTCCTATTTTGATTATTTTATTTGGCATATAATATTACCAGTGTCTTGCATTTATTAATATAACTAGTTTTTATCATGTTCAATTGTTTATGGTATTGAAAATTTTAGTGGTATTATTCTTATTATTTGTATTATTTTTACTATTTTTAATATTTTTATTATTGTTGTGATATCACATGTTAACTATACGAAAGAAATAACTCATCTCCAGGCAGCTCGATTAAAAGTAATTCACTTCCAAAATTTTAACATCCCTTTAATAAAGAATGCTTTATACTTTCCAGGCGACCCTCGTGTATGGAAGCCGGCCCATCCCCGGGGACTTGTCTGGAAAGGGGGGAAATTGTAAGAAAATTATAAAGATTGGACCTATTGATTAGTTTTTGTAATGAATCGTCCCTCAATTTGGATACGGGCCCAATGACTGATAATCACGGGTTTGGCGGGGTAGCCAACTAATCCATTTTATCGTTAAATTAATAGAAACACATGGCCCTTTTTAACTGGTAACCCTAGGAGATGAGCAATTTCAGAGATATACCTCTACGCCACTTGGTATCTGAAGTCTAAACTGTAAGCAGCTATGGAAATTGATTGCCACCTTTTTGATTATTTAAATAAAACTTAATAAAGTTAATTTCAGTGAATACTGTCATTTCGTTAAAATGTGACATATATATATATTTAAATTGTGCACATATAAAGAATATGTAATTGTGCACACATAAAATCAGTTAATTTTAATTTAAGACCTGAACCTAATAACTATCATAATGAGGAAAGTTAATTAGAATTTATGACTTTGAATGATCATTCAATGTAAACATGTCAATCAACTCATATTTTGGGAAATTAACTTCACCAGTGTTAATCAAATTTTAAAGATGTTTATAATACAATATTTCTTTCTTTCTTTTTTTTTTTTTTTTAACCCTTTCCTATATATATATATATATATATATTTACTTTTACAACCATGAGTTTCTTCCTCTTTTTTTATATATATACCGGGTGTCCCAAAAAGGACTGACTGATTTTAAAATTCAATAACTTCCAAACGGTGACAGATATTTAAAAAATTCTTGCAGGAGGGTTATGCATAAGTCAAAAATTTTTTTACAGTGATTTTCGATTTTAGTTCGAATTACAAACAATAGATGGCGCTGCGATCAATAGAGGCTAAATTCAGGCTCGATTTTTAACACTTCGTGGCCCGGATAATACATTTCCATCTCCTTTTTCTGCATGGAACAACAGAAAGGACCAAAAATCGAGCCTGTATTTAGCAACTATTGATCACAGCGCCATCTATTGTTTGTAATTCGAACTAAAATCGAAAATCACTGTAATAAAACTTTTGACTTTATGCATAACCTCCTGCAAGAATTTTTTTAATATCTGTCACCGTTTGGAAGTTATTAAATTTTAAAATCAGTCAGTCCTTTTTGGGACATCCGGTATATACTGTGTTTGTGTGAAAGAGAGTGTAAGTGAGAAATGGGGAATAGTAGACAGGGTTGGGTTTCTTCCAGGACAGTGGAAGAAACAAACAGAAAGCAAAACATGTGTTCAAAATTAAAATATATTAAGTATATAAAAGAATTAAATTCAAAGCATAATTATATGAAATCTAAAATGGAAAATTATTTAAAAAAATAAAAAGCTATTTTTTAATAACAAATTTCAGGTTTAGCAAATATTTACAGATGATGGTTTTTATAACTTAAGTCATAGGGTGGTGTTTTTTTTATTGTTTGACATTTTTGTATTTAAAAAAACCCCCTACAAATTCTTTATTTTTTTCTATAAAAATGCTTTATTTTTTAAAGAAATGTTATGCTACTGCTTATTAAATAAATTTGTCTTTTAACCTCATTCCCTGTCTTATTTATATATCTCATGTTTCAATGCTGAATTTAAAAGACTAATGTTCTAAAACTATATTATTTATTATCATACTATTTCATATTATCATTATCTCTTTCATTTCTACCTTACCTTACACACCTGATATGTATCACTCTCTGCTCATATTAGTTTCCTTAATAAAATGCATGTAAACACTACCTTTTTTATTCAAATAATCTGTAAAATAAGTTTCATCTAAGAATAGGTAAATGATTCATATACTGAGTTAAATAAATTTGACTAATAATAAAAATATACTAGTTAAATGTATATAAATGATTTTAAGGAATTCTGTGTATTTTGTATAAAATTTTTCTTCAGGTATCCAACGATTTAAAAGCTGTAGTCAGGCATGTGATCTTGGTAAAAAAAAAAAAAAAAAACTAATGTAATTATTAATTTAGCATATAATTAAATTTTTGTAGTTCTAATTAAATTTTCTTAAGGTTATCCATAAGAAAAATTTATCTGTTGTACTTTACAAAGTTATAAGTAGTATATACAGTCGGCTCTCGTTAATTCGAACTCGTCTGGACTACAAGAAATGTTCGAATTATCCACAGTTCAAATTATGGAGAGTATGAGGGGAAAACATGTTTAAAGGGGTACTATTACAAAGGAATTAATGTTACAGTATTTTTTTTTATTTATTTCGGCTGTTATCATTAAAATATGACTTAATATTAAATTAAAAGATATAAATACATGAAATAATTAATAATATTGAAATAATATAAATAAAACATAAAAATTAATAATACACTATAAAGCAACTGCATTTAAAATTGAATTTTAATTGTACTATAATTTTCTTACCTGAAATTAGATGAACATTTAAGAAATTATTTACACTTATTTATCATCTCTATGAAAAACAATCAGGTATTCAGATGCCCAATGTTGTTTTGTGCATATTTGGTCTGTGTTTTTATATATAAAAGTATTAGTTACTTTCTAAGATTTTAGTTTTTAAATGGCCTTAAATGTATAATAAGACCTGTAGAAAAAAATCTTATGTTAGTATCTTTTAGAAATCTTATGTTAGATTATTGGATATTACATGAATATAAGTTTCATTATTTATCCAGTTTATGTTTTCATATGCATTAAAAAAGTAACACTTATTTTCTTTCTCCTATCTTAAAAAAAAATTCGCCGGTAGGGGGTGCTGTAATAGCGATTTTTGTGCGATTTTGAATATTTTACCATCAAAAAGTGTATGAAGTTATGCATAGAATTGAACCAAAAATTTTTTTTAAGTTCTTGGCTATGGTAAGCAGGTCCTTCCTTAATTTGGGAAAAAATAGCCGGTAGGGGGCGCTGTAATAGCAATTTTTGTGCCATTCTGAATATTGTACCATCGAAAAGTGTATGAAGTTATGCATAGAATTGAACCAATTTTTTGTGTTTGTTTTTGGTCACGGCACGAAGGTTCTCCCTGAATTTGGAAAAATTCTGCCGGAAGGGGGCGCTATAATTGTGATGCCTGTACCATTTTCATTATTGTACCATCGAAAAGTGTATGAAGTTATCCATAGAATTGAACCAAATGTTTTGTGTATGTTTCTGGCTATGGCAAGCAAGTCCTTCCTAAATTTGAAAAAAATCTGCTGGAAGGGGGTGCTGTAATAGCGATGTTTGTGCCATTTTCTTTATTGTACCATCGAAAAGTGTATAAAATTATGCATACAATTGAACCAAATTTTTTGTGCATGTTTTTGGCTTTGGCCAACAGGTCCTCCTTGAATTTCGAAATATTGCGCGGTAAAGGGGCTCTGTGATAGCGATTTTTGTATACCTTTCTTGATTTTTCGTAGTTCTATTGTCCATCGGCAGCTCGTGCAGCGGCAGATACTCGCTTCTTGCTAAGCCGGCTATTCGCAAACACCTGATAACAACAGAATAACGAAAAACTGTGAATTTTAACAAATATCATGATATAGTTTAACTTGTTTTTAGTCCGTTTAATTGACTGAAGCAGAAATTTAAGATGAAAATCAAAGTTTGTATAGTATTGAACTATTGAAGTATTAACATGTGTAACTAGTTTTTGAAATATTAAGAAGTATAAGATAGAAGGAAGTTTTGGGATTGGCACATCCAACTAGTTTTGTATAAGAATTGACTTCTGACTTTTATTAAATAAAACATTTTCCACGATTCTTTCTTATATTGAGAGAAGTTGCTGTAAGTATAAATTTCCTTTTCTTTATTTTCTTTCCCTTTCAAACAAGTATATAATTTCTTCATAAGTTTTTAGAAATCTCCTTTAGATAAAATAATTTTCTTTTGGGAGAAAAAAAAAAAAAAAAATATATATATATATATATATACATACATACATATTAGGGTGGAGTGAAAAAAACGAAAATAGGAAAATCAAAATGTAATACCGCGCAAAAGTTGTGTATAGTCCTTAGTAATAATACTGTACAGTTTTTTCGAAATCAAGTTTTATCTTCCGGTGCCGCTGGGCCCCCAATTTTTGCGAAATTCGTTAAAAATGCCTTGTACAACTTATAAATCGAAATAAACATAAAGTTCGGAAATAAAAATGTCATATTGCAGGAACGTTGTGTATGGTACGTAGTAATATGTCTGCACATGTTTTTCAAAATCAAGTTTTATCTTCTGGTGCCCCCGGTCCACCCCAATTTTGACGAAATTCGTCAAAAATGCCTGTTAGAACTTAATTGAAATAAACATAAAGTTGGAAAATAAAAATGTCATACCGCAGAAAAGTTGTGTATGTTACGCAGTAGTATGCCTGCACAGTTTTTTCGAAATCACACATCTTCCAGGGCTCATGTCACCCGTTTATCTGTTGTACATGTATAATAGAATGCATCACACAAGAAGCAAGAGTGCAATACAAACATTTTATTTGTGAAACGTAAGCAAATAATTGAAGTTCGGGAATGAAAAACAAATATTTAAATCTGTTAAAAGTGTTAAAAAATTTTAAAGTTTAATTAACTCAGTTCATGCTCTTCAAAACAAAAATCAAATATTTGAAATGTTTCGGCTTGATGTTTATTGTTTGTCCTGTTGGTGTTTTGTAAACTTTAAATTTTATTTGCTTTTTAAATATGGCATAATGGCTCTTGATTGTTGCATGCAAATGAGCTGCTATTGCGACATTTGCTTCAACAGCTAGACAGATGCAGCAGGTGACCATACATGTATAGTAGGCCGATTGAAACAAAATGTTGGACAAGTGTGAATTCCTTCCCATCATTCTATTCCATACTATCAACATCAATTATAACCTGGAAACAGGTATAGATGATTTCAGTACCGATCAAAAATACCTGAAGAAAATGACCCTATCTATTAAGAAAGGAAGTTGTTCGGAAGACCTTGCAAATAGATTTTCTGGTAAACTTCCATACAGCTGATGAGTTACCATTGCCAACAACATTTTGAGACTGTATGTGGCATTTCCGAATCCAACGTCAAATCTGAAGACATTGACGTCGTTTCTAGTCAAGGTGTACACACGTGTATGGTTTGCAATTATGTGCAAATCATCCTGCAACGACACAACGGTTATTTATTTTTCCAGGGGTATGCCCCAGGCAGTTAAAGTTGTCATTGGCCCAGTAATCCAATGAAATGCCTTTTTTGGCCATCTGGAAAACCTGTTGATTGCCAGGGTAACTGATGATCGGAAACACATAAATTAGCTAGGATTTCGTAGAAACCTTAAAGCTCAAAGTGCACACACTAGTCGAGAAGTCAGGTAGCTCCAAGTTCCTTCAATCAATTTTAGCACAACGGATTATGTATTGATCTGATCAGTTAGATAAGGTAGAAGTTATGAAACCATCTATTTTGACTAATCTTTCATACGATGATTTAAAGATGTACACATGTGATTGTGAAGATATCATTTCGTTTGCTGAGTTTACATGCCACACTCAAAGTGTAAAAAGGTGCGTCAAAGTGGTCACTGAAGCTGCTGCGATAGTTTGAATGCAAGCAGCAGGGATGGATTCATAAAATCTCAGTTACAATCAAGAGCCATTATGCCATATTATGAGACTAAGTCAGATTTTAAAGTTGCAAAACTTCAACGGGAGCAGCAATAAATACTAAGCCAAAACATTTCGAATATTTAGATTTTTGTTTTGATGAGCACAAACTGATTTAATTGAACTTTAAATTTTTTGAACACTTTTAACAAATTTAAATTTTTGTTTTTCAATCTTGAACTTTATTGCTTAAAATGTTTGTATTGCACTCTTGCCTTTTGTGTCACGTTTTCAATTATACATGTACAACAGATAAAAGGGAATTTACGACAGTTTTTTTTTTTTAAATTTCGATTGACCAGAGTCCTAGAAGATGTTATGCGATTACAAAAAAAACTTTGCTGGCATATTACTACATACCATATGCAACTTTTCTGCGGTATGACATTTTATTTTCCAACTTTATATGTATTTCGATTTATAAGTTGTACAATGCATTTTTGACGAATTTCGCAAAAAATGGGGGCCCAGGGGCACCGGAAGATAAAATTTGATTTCGAGAAAACTGTGCAGTTTTATTACTGGGGACCATACACAACTTTTGTACGGTACGGTATTACTTTTGATTTTCCGATTTTCAGTTTTTTCACTCCCCCCTAATTAATATATATAAAATTAAAAATACAAAATATATAAAAAAATTTAAATAGGTTGGCTGGGTGGGTAGATGTTAAATTAAGGAGGAGGGTGGAGTTGTCTGGATAATTTATACGCAAATGTTGATTTAAAAAATATATATTTAAAAAAAAGAAAGAAAAAAAAAGGGATTGGCACGATGATTTTATGAGTCTCTAAGTTTATTTTGGTCCTTTTGAAGATGCTGTCCTTGGTACTGTATAAAAATATTTATATTATATTAAATTACATCCATTTAAGTCACTTTTATTGATTTACTTCAATATATTTCGATTTGTAATGGTGGACACTTATAAAGTTTGATATATTTATTTATCAGTATGTAGAAATGTTGAAATCTGTTGGTATGTTGGCATATACACCCCCCCCCCACTCCCCACACACACATTCAGTAAATAAACATTTTTAAATATAAAACATTAAATTTATTAAGTGATTAATAGAATCAAACTTTTATATTATTATAATTGTAACTTATTTGAATCTATTATTAATGTACTTAATTTTAACTAAAATAATTAAAAATAATTATAACACATTATATTAAGATGCTAAATGAATATTATCGATATTCTGTTGAGCTGTTTTAGACTGATTTTGTTGTGCTGTTTGAAAGAGATTTAATAGGTTCAAATATTAGCAATATGTTAAATAAGCAATTTTTCTACAGTTATATTTGGTAATCTACAATAGATGGCACCACTATCAATTTCTACTTATTTTAGACTTGATAGTATTCATATATAGACATTATTAACCTTTTAATTTTATGAAGTTCCGCTAGATTGCAGCATTAAATATTTATTCAATTCTAATATAATGATGATGCCATCTTTTAATACATCTCTTAATTATTACATGTTTAATTTATAAATATACTTCTTTAATTACTTTTTGTTATAATTTATTCCAGGATAATTAAAATAGCATATAATTTTTATTATATAGACTAATTGTTAATTATAATTGTTATATTTATAAGAATGTTAAGATTTTCTGCAAGAAGTGAAGATTTGCAACCGTAAGGATTCAAAATTAACTGTACCAATTAATAAGGCGGAATTTTTGCTGTGCTAAAATTGGTTACATGTTAGAGTTGTAATATGGTCATAGCAATTCTCTTGCTATGTATGTCATTAATTTAAATTGTTATAGTTTTTTTTTTCATTTTGTTCATTATTACGGATAATGTATTAATTTTTTAACCATTTAGAAAAATGGTTATTGTCCTCATCAGGGTAGGATATCAAAAGCATATCTGAAGGTTTTTATTGGTTTAATCATTATTTTATTCATTTTCTGATTGGTCTATACAGTAATCTGTATTTCCCTTTACTTCCAACAGAGTTTTGCTACTATGACAAAAAAGTAATAAAAACTACAAAAAAAAAATTAATAACTCAGAAAAAAATTGAGATACAGCTTTCAAACAAATTGCATTTAAAAATACATTTTTTTCTCTATACGACAATATAAAAAGTAATATTGTGGGATGTTTAGAAGTTTAAGAAATAAATTTCATTTAAAATTGGAAGTCAGATTTATTTGGAAATCTGACGATGGAAAAGCCTTTTCCCAAACAGCCAATGAAAGGCTTAGATAATACGTAAGTTTCAGGTGGATAATATGTACGAGTCGCAGGCGATTTCTGTCGCTTGCAATTTTTACGTGTAATAACACTATTAATGTTTAATTCATGGTGTACGTAATGTATGATCAACTCCGTGCTATTTTTAATGTCTTAAATTTTAGTCTTTGAAAAAATCATTTTCCAAATGGTCGTTGTAATTTGTTAAATTGCATTTTTTATTTATTTATTTTTTTTTAAATAATTATTTCAGTGATGGAACAGGTGCTCCAATTGCGCCAAATCGATAATGCTGCGCATTTCTACGCCAAAACGATCATTTTTCAACAAAACTGCGCCAATTCAATAATAATTCTTGAGCCAAATCGATCATTTTCCACCCGAATTTCGCCAAAAGATTGCGAAAAACATGCGAATTTGGTCAAAAGATCGCGAAAAACATGCAATGTTTCTCAAATGATCACGAAAAAAAAGTGAATTTTAACGAAGGATCGCTAATTTCGTCAAAAAACGAACAAAACGTGGTCAAAAGATCGTGAAAAAACGTGATTTCGTTAAAAGATCGCGAATAAAACGTAAATTTTGTCGAAAGATCGGGAGAAACACGTGAATTTCCTCAAAAAATCGCGAAAAACACGTGAATTTCCTCAAAAGATCGCGAGAAACACGCGAATTTCCTCAAAAGATCGCGAAAAACAAGCGAATTTCGTGAAAGGATCGCGAGAAAGGCGTGAATTTTGTCTAAAGATCGCTAATTTCGTCTAAAAACGAACAAAACACGGTCAAAAGATCGTTAAAAAATGCTAATTTATTTAAAAAATAGAGAAAAAAAACCGCAAATTTCATCAAAAGGCCTCAAATTTCGACAAAAGATCGTGAAAAACACGAAATTTTCGTGAAAAGATCGCGAATAACATGCGAATTACGTCAAAAGAGCGCTAACTTCATCAAAACACGGTCAAAAGATCGCTAAAAAATGCTACTTTCGTTAAAAGGTCGCAAAAAACACGCGAATTTCGTTAAAAGATCGCGAAAAACAAGCAAATTTTGACAAAGGATCGCGAGAAAAAACGTGAATTTTGTCAAACGATCGCTAATTTCGTCAAAAAACGAACAAAACGGGGTCACAAGATCGTGAACAAACGCTTTTTCGTTAAAATAACGCGGGAAAAAATCCCGCAAATTTTATCAAAAGAGCGCGAATAAACGCAAATTTCGTCAAAAGATCGCGAAAAACACGCGAATTTCGTCAAAGGATCACGAAAAAAAAAAAAAAACGTGAATTTTGCCAAAGGATAGCTAACTTCGTCAAAAAACGAACAAAACAGTGTCAAAAGATCGTGTAAAAACGCTACTTTCGTTAAAATATCGCTAAAAAACGCAAATTTCATCAAAAGGTCGCAAAAAACACGCGAATTTCGTCAAAAGATCGCAAAAAACGCGCGAATTTTGTCAAAGGATCACGAAAAAAAACGTGAATTTTGTCAAAGGATCGCTAATTTCGTCAAAAAACGAACAAAATGGCGTCAAAAGATTGTGAAAAAACGCGAATTTCATTAAAAGATCGCACGAAAAACAACAAATTTCCTCAAAAGGTCGCAAAAAACTGCAAATTTTTTCAAAAGATCGCGAAAAACTGCAAATTTCTGCAAAAGATTTCGAAAAACACGCTAATTTCGTCAAGGGATAGTGAAAAACCACAAATTTTGTCAAAAGATTTCGAAAAACCCGCTGATTTCAACAAAGGGTCCGAAAAAAATGCGAATTTCATGAAAGGATTGAGAATTTTGTGAAAGAGTTGTGGAAAAAACGCGACTTTCGTCAAAGAATTGCAAAAAAAAACGTGAATTTCGTCAAAGAATACCAAAATGATGTTTTGATGTTCCAAAATAGTTATTTTCTGCTCCAAAATGAGCCTTTTTGCTGCTCCAAAATAGTTATTTTCTGCTCCAAAATGAGCGTTTTTGCTGCTCCAAAATGGCTTTTTTCTGCTCCAAAATGAGGTCCATGCTGTTCCATCACTGTTATTTATTTAATCTATTTGGCATGGTAAATTTGTACTTTTTTGGTGTATACTCGATTGGGTACATAATGGAATTCAATTTTTAGCTTATTGCTGGATTCTATTACAGAAATCGACTATGTTTTTGCCTATATATGTATTTTGTGTACCCTTGAAAAAGTGAAATGCTGTATAAGCATCCGGCTACATCCATCCATTTGATCTATTGTTTGTTTACGATACGTCTTTTAATGGTTCAACATTATTCCACTGGTTATTTGTATCTTTTGTCTTTTATCAGAATATGGTTGTTTTTCATATGTTTTATATGGATTAGTTGTCTGCAATGTGCTAGTGCATTAGTGTATTGTGCTCGATTCTGAATTACTAGTTTAAGGTTCCATCTTTATTTTGTATAATGTATGTCAGAGTTATGAATTGTAGCTAAATTTATTAATTTAATTTTAGTAATTGGAAATAGATGATGATTTGTAATTATATAATGTAATTATATATATATATATATATATATATATATATAAAATATAATATTTTACATACTGGTTTCCTATGTTGATATCTTGTTCATCTTTAGAATTTTACCAATTTGTTCATATATTTGTGATTTCATCTTTATTATATATATATATGTGTGTGTATGTGTGTGTGTGGGTTTTAAAGCTTTGCATGCTGAATAATATGTGAATTCTTTTAATAAATAGGTGCCCTGGTATTGCAGTTCATGACTTCCATTCTGGCACAAAGAAAGAGCGTGAAAGAAATAAACTGAAAGTACAACGAAGAGGTCATGTATTGCTGACTAGTTATGGCATGATTGTCAACAATGTAAATCTTTTGACTGAGATGGATGGTTCAGAGTTTGTTTGGGTTTGTAATATTAGCTTTCTATATAGAATGTAGGTATTATTTAAAAGAGATATGGTTCATTTTTTCTGCTTTTTTAAAATTCATAAACAAGAATATTATAAAAATTTGATTAGTCTATGTTTTGTAAGATTCCTAATGTTTTAAAACAGTTTAAAACTTTGAGAACTAAAGTATTTTTGAAGTTTTGTTTGTTTAGTAATACAGTAAAAACTGTGTACCACTAACATGACAACCTGCAGTGAAATTATTTTCTAGTCAATTTAAAAGGTTTGGCACGATTTATAGTAGCCAACTATTCATGATAAGAATAGAGAAGCAGTCAAAATTCAAGAAATTACTTTAAAATCACAAAATCTGTTAATTTGTGTATGTTCATAAATACAAATATCAATCAAATTACTATTACTTTCTTTATATAAAAAAATAACTAAATCAAAATTCAAACAGCTAAGTGTATACAATAAAACAAACAAATAAAACACAATAAAATGTTATTTGGATTTTATTTAATAAGTTAATGTGTTATTAACATACTACATTCAGTACATACCATTGAAATCTAAGCTAGTGAGTGTATTTCGCAGGATTAAACAGTATCTCTTGAAGAAAAATAATCTAACTGCTGTGCATGTGACAGGAGTCGAAATATTGAAGATACTGCAATGTCCTTAAAATCCACTTGCATTCGGTGGAAAAAAAGCAATAAATTACTTGAAATGCATGTGGAATACTGATGAATATATTTTGCATTTCTTGAAAATAATGAATGAATATATTTTGTATTTCTTGAAGAAAAAAATTCAACTGAAAAGAAGGCACTTGGCAAAAAGCCGAAATAATGAAAATACAGCTAAGTCATTAAAATCTGCCTGCACCTGGTAGAAAAAAGAATTGACCAGTTTGTTAATTAGATGTAATCAAAGTAGAGACGCATATTTCCATGGGAAAAGTTATTTCACTTGGCGATCGATAACAGATTTTTTAATCGCCACTTGGCGAGTGGCGACTAGGGTAGCGATCAATGGCCAAGTTTTTAATTGCCAATTTAACAACTTTAATCACCATGTGGCGAGTGGCAGCTGCTGATTTTCATCTCTAGAACTTGGATTTTAAGAGCCAGACAAAGAATCAACAGTTTGATATTTAAATTGCTCTTTACATGTGCTGTAACTAGGGCAGTACACTTGGAATTAACTCTTGACTCGACCACAAAAGCATTCATTCAAGTCTTCAGAAAATTTGTAGAAAGATGAGAAATTTGCAGTATTATCTACAACGGTAATGCAAAAACACTCCATAAGGCAAAACGAGAATTAGCTTTACTATGGAAGATTATAAAAAATGAAGAAGTGCAAGATTTGTTTTGTGAATTGTCTGTCAAATAAAGTTTTATTGTTGAAAGAGCAGCTTGGTGGAAAAGCTTCTGAGAGCACCTTGTAAGATCAGTGAAAACTTCTTTGAAAGGAATTCATGGAAAAAACTTCAGTTTCCTTTCAAGTACTGGAAGTAATTGTGATTGAAGTAGAAGTGATTCTCAATTCTAGACCTCTCACCTATGTCTTCAGCGATCCTCGTGTACCAGAATCCTTCACACCTGGCTGTTTCCTAATTGGTATAAGATTGCTCACTCTACCTCAATAAATGATAAGTTCTTCAATCCAATGAATACCAAATAATGAAAATAAGAAAACATCAAGAAACTATTTTGGCTCAAATTTGGGTCGGGTTGATTTTGACGGCCGATTATCTACTCGAGGGATATGGGCCTGAGGGGGGAGTGCCCTCCGTGGTGGTCTTTCTAAGGGAACCTAACCTGTACTTGCACATGGAAATCCAAGGTTTGAAGAAAACTCCGAACGATTAGGCCGATAGGTGTGTTTGGGTTCGAACCCGGCTCCTCCCATCTACCAGCTTTGAGAGCAGAACCTCTCGCCCACTGGTGGGGCTGACTCAAGTTTGGAAACTCTGGAAATCTAATTATCTTCTAGAATTGAAATCAGCTCACCATTAACAACAGATTGACCGATCAAACAAACTTAAAGAAAACGCAGTCATTCTCATAAAGGACAATATGCCACAACTCATCTGGAAAATGGGTATTATAATCCAAACTTATCCCGGATGTGATGGTCGAACAAGAGCTAGGGCTGCCAGTTGGTCCCTATTTTCCTAAAAGGTACCTATTTTTTAACTTGTTCCCTAAAAGTCTCTTTTTTTGCTAAGAGGTCCCTAAAAGTCCCTTTTTTCTCTATAAATGTGTCTAAATTAATTTTTTTCTGAGATTTTTACAAAATTTATCTGAGAGCCTAGATTTGTTAAAAATTTAATGCCCTAGAGGGCAGCATATAACTGGGCATAATAGAAGACAGGATCAATCATAGATAGTCATAGCACATCTTGTTGAAGATAAGCTAGGAACCAATAACTGCAATTATCTGAAAGAGATAGAGGTTATTTTTTAAATGATGTCCAATGCCATTATGTAGCCTCTGGTAAGTATCTTTTCAATAAGGATATATTGCAGAATAAAAACTTGAAATATCTCAGTTGCTTGAACCCAGAATTCAAAAGTACTCCAAAAAATCTAAAAATATTGCTAAACTTGGACAAAAATTGTCTATAAACATTGAAATTTATGCCCCCTTAGATGAATGAAAAATTTGTAAGCTCAGTCAAAGAGAATCGGAAGTGAATAGAATAGATTCATTTTGCGCAACTTGTATCAATGCAAAAGAGACAAATGGAGGCAATACTTGAATCTCTCTCTGTTTTTGAAGAGTAGCCTACGTTTGTACCATGGCAGTGCAGATGTAGAGCGAGGATTTTCACTTTCAAATCAAATTCTTTAAGACCGAACCTCTATGAAAGAACATATGCTAAATGCTAGGCTAAACATAGCAGATGTTTTAAAACATCATTATGAAATTCATGCTGCCTTAGTACCGATAACTAGCAAAATGATAAAAAAAGATTAATGTTGCATATCAAAACTATCAGAGTTACCTAGAAAATGAAAAGAAAAAAAAAGGAAAGTACAACTTGAAGTTCAGAAAAAAAAAGCTGAAGAAAATAAAAATGCAGTGAAAAAAAGTTAGAAGATTTAAACAAAAATGTGACTGAAGAAGTAACTGTATCGGACAGTTTAATCACTGAAGGCAACAAAAGGTTGAAAATTGTTTTAGCAAAAAGAAACTTAACTGAAGCTGAAGTTTCCAAAATTTGATTACAGCTGGTATAACAGCTAACAAGGAACTGAAAGTACAAAAGGATAAAGCTGATAGCTTGTATAGTGTTATAAATAAAAGAAAAATAATTACAATTTTTATGAGTAAGAAACTTAAAAAAGGTTAATTTGTGAAAAATCTGTAAATATTTTTTCTAATTAAAAAAGTTAATTAAAAAAAAAAAAAAAAAAATTGGTATATTTTTTTCATTGTTAAAAATTGTATTTGATATATTATTTGATTTGCATAAACATTGTTTATTTTTCAGGTCCATAAAAGGTCCCTATTTAAGACTTTCTGCCCCTAAAAAGCCCCTAATTTTTAGTCATTAGGTCCCTAAGTACCAAAGTTGCTGGCAGCAATGAGAGCATGTACAGTAGGGTGGAACTAAAAAACGAAGTTTTGAATTTTATATTCTAATAGTGATTATTTTTTTCCTTTTTAACTCCATAAAAAGAAAATATTTTTCTTTTAATTTTAAAATGATATTTTCCGGTTCCTCAAAGTCCCTGATTTTCTCTAAAAAACAAAAAAAAGCCAATAATTGCATGAAAAGTTTTTAAGCTTATTGTTAAATTTATATTTTGCAAATTAAATTAATTAAGTGTTAATGTCCTGTAATAAAGAGAATAATTTTGTTTGAGTGCCTGAGAAAAGTTAGCCCCACTTTATTTGACTTTTGTAGAAGCCAGTGTCGTGGGCGTCGGCTTTCATTGTCTCTGATTTATTTCGCTGCGACGCATAACAAGTTAGTCCGATTTAACGTGTGTTAACAGTTTCTTTAATTATTTTTCAATAAACATTCTGTGTCAAAAGTGACAAAGTCTGTTAACGTACCTAAATCTAGATAATTGTTGAAGTGTCCTGTATTTCGTGAACCAAAACAATTAACATTAGACTGTCATCTTTGACGAACATATGAAGATGTTATGAAACATTATTTTTGGGTTCAATTTAACTTAAAATCTGACAGCTGGAATCTGGTACACACTATTTCTAAAATATCTAAAGCTGTTGATGATTCAATTAAAAGTGTATTGCTGAGACCTTCAATTCCAACGGTTTCTGATACACAAATCATAAAAAATGATTAGAGAGTAGCGCGAGAAATGCCAAAATTTGAAGAAAAATATTAAGATTAGAAAGAATAATCCCACATCCAATATAAAATTGCAAAATGTTAGGTAATCCTGCAAAAAAACATTTCTTTGTGTAAAAGCACTAAATATTATCGTGTATCAGAACAAGAACGTCACTTTCTCAAAGACCAAAGAGAGATAGGATGATGGCAATAGGATCAATAGATATAAAAACTACAAAAAATGTGTGACAAGACTGGAAAAGGAAATATCAAGGAAAAAAGTTATTTAAAAAAAAAAATGATGTTTTGATTGAATGATCGTCAAGTGTATAAAGTAGTTCGAAAGGAAATAGTTCAATCGGTTATTTTTCTAAACCTGAATTTGGTAATCAACATGGTGAAAGATCCGGAGTATTAGACAGAACTGCAAACATTATTGCAAATGGCACCTTTGAAGATATGGGTATTTCTGATGATAATAAAGAAAAGGTAACTGAAAGAAGGACTTGAAGACGAGAAAAGAAAAGGAAGAATTTGAAAGAACAGAAAAGACGAAAGAGTTAATTTTAGAAGGTTAGTATTTTGATGGCAGAAAGGATAACGCTATGATAACTGAAGCAGAGGGAAAAAAGTATAACTAAGAATCATTAAAGACGAGCACCTGGTCTTAGTTCAAAAACTAGGATAAAAATATATTGCTCATATTTCATTGACATCTTCTTCTTATATTAATATAGCCACTGCCACTGCAATTTTGGTGTATTTTCAAAATAATAATACAGACAATTCAAATTTGAAAGTTATTGGGTGAAACAGAAACGCCTTTAATGCAGGATGCTAATCTGAAGTTGTTAAAACATCAGAAGCAATATCCTGAAAACTTTATAATGGATTGATTATTACATGCAAATGAACTTTTTTCTTAGAGTCTTATTTCAACATCTTGCTGGAAAAACTACGGGTACAAAAGGATTTTCTGGACCAATAAGAAAGTGACTTGAAAAAATGCAAACATATTGAAATTATAGACTATAAAAACATTGATCCTATCTTGACAGACTGATCGGATGAAGAACTTAAAAAAAGTACAAACAGGGGATACACCTGAATTTTAGATTTTCCTTGTCATACTCAAACAGTGGAAACATGTGTCAAAATTGTCCTGCGAGCTGCATCAACAGTCTTTAAATATTAAGCAAAAGATGGCTTAATCTTGGGAAAGTTGAATTCCCACAATGTAATGACAAAGTTTGTCTAAAAAGACAGTAGGTTGAATATCCAATTGAATTAATCCATAACAAAGGGAGGTAAGGAGGGTGGAAGTCAATATTTAACCACCTCCTCGTGGTGACTTCTGGATAGTATCTCTCTATTCTAAAAAAAAGTAACTACCCCTGTCACCGCCGCCGCCGGTTTTGATTTTTTTGTGACTGGAGGCCTTTCTTCGTTAATATTAACAAAAATATGAAAATTGGTGGTTTTATACAGAAATGTTTGATAAACACGCTGATGCAGACAGTTTTCAAATCGAAGAATTATTTTAAGAGTTATTTAATGCTAAAGTTGGACAAAATCGTTCCACTAAAAAAGTTTTATAGCAGCAAAAACTATACATGGCAGTGTAATCATTTTTAGATCATTTTATGCGTTAGAATTTGCCGGAGTGCAGATTGCATTAATTTTTTTATTTTGACTCATTTTTTCAGGTTTTATTTCTATTTTAAATTCAAATTTTCAGCATTTCTAGAGATATTTTTTACAGATTTCAGAAAATTGTACTAATTTAAACTGTTGCCAACTGTATAAAAAGCGCAAGCAATAATGTTTGCTTCAAATTAAAAATTTATTTACACGTGACTATTATAAACAGGAAAAAAACTTTCAAATTAGAATTAAATAATTACGTATAAAAAGCAGGAACTTATTAAAAATTACGTCATAAAAAGTATACACGTGAATTTTAAAAGAGAAAGGATATTGTAAAATAATAAATTCATTAACATGCGTTAGAAGTCTTAGGAGAAATTACGTCATATTTACGTCACATTATAGTTATTACATAAAATGAACACAAAATAATATTGCAAAAAAGTTTAAATTTAGAAATTGCGCTAGACATTTATTTGATATTTTGAGAATTAATTTAAAATGTCTCATTTAAAAGAACTTTCTTTTCGCTTTGTTAAAAAATCAAGTAGTACCGCAGTGGATTTGGCGTTAAAATTCCCCAATCAAAGAGAAATGAATAGAAATTCGTTTATAGGGAGATCGCCACTGTTTTTTAAATTATAATTCAATCTTTCGAAATCTTTTTAAAGCCGATCAAATTAGATTGCATTTAGAGTCTGCGGTGTCTGGACGGGGGTTGGCGAGCGTAGCTCGTAGGGGGCCGAGCCCCCTAGTTTGCAAAATAAAAGTAGATGTGAGCTAACAGCTACGTTGTTTACTTTAAGTTACTTTATACTGAAATTTCAAAACTTTGACCTCCTTGAGGAACCAGAAAACAACTTAATTTAAAAAAACCTTTTCAGCCAAAATTTTAGACATCCAAAAAGGAAAAAAGTTTTCACTATTACACATTAAAACAAAAAAGTTTTTTTTTTTAACCCTATACTTAAGTTCCACCCTAATGTACAGTGGGTTACCTAGCGAAGCCGTTATCAGAAGACTGGTGCAGCTTCTTTGCCCTCTTGAATTCTCGTCTCTGGGCATACCTTCCCGGCAGAAGTTGTTGCGAAATGAGAAGAGACCACCAGATGGTGCTAAGCACAATGAACTATTGACTTGACTGGTAGTTTGTTTTCAGTGTAAATAGTTTGTGTTATGTAATCGTCATTAATAAGGAAGTGTACCATTTCCTTAATAAATATTCTTTGTTAGTTAAAGATGTCTCCGAATGAATTTGAAGCTATAGAACAAGAACCAAGACAAATTAGTTGACATCAAACCTTTTCTTACCTCCTATTATTTTGTTTTTGATTACAAAAGCAATTTCTGAAGTTTGAGTTTTATTTAGAGGGCTAATGAAGATATATTGTCAACAAGTATTTTTCAGATTTTACTTTTTGTCTTCAAATCATATTCATGATCATGGTTTGTTATATATAGATTTAAATTTCTTGTTCTGTTTATGTATACATCTTAATTTGTATTAAAAAGATTTTCTAATACATATTGTATTTGTTACAGGACTATGTAATTTTAGATGAAGGCCATAAAATCAAAAATCCAACAAAGACTACAAAAGCTGTTTATGATATCCCTGCAAAAAATCGTCTAGTCTTGACTGGAACTCCCATTCAGAACAATCTAAGGGTAAATATATAAACATTTACATATAAGAAATCATATTTATTTAATGGAAATAAACTTAGCTGAAGTTGCTTATAGTTGTTGATTTTAATGTTACTGAAAGGAGGTTGGTAGATAAGCATTGATTTTATGTTTTTATTTTCACACACACTCATTTAACATTCTTCTTTCTGTCATGTTCTTAAGAATTTCCTGTCATAAGCGTATATAAACTTTAACTTGAAAATAAAAAAATATATTTGAATTCTTTTTAACTAATATCGATACATTGAAAATGCAATTGGTATGTATATGCTATTCTTATTTCAATAGCAATTATTTCATTTATTTATTTATTTATTTTTTTTTTTTTTTTTTTTTACCACAAGTACTAATTAGGCCAGTGTTAGAGGTTTATTACATGTGGGGTAAAGTGGGGAATTTGTCAAAAAAAAAAAAAAAAAAAAAAAAGATTTCTGATTTCTAGAAAAAAATCTTCAGATTTTTCGCTTTGAGAGGTGGACAACTCTCTCTTTTTTTTATTATTTTTATGAAGCACCCATAACACCACTGTAGGTTTGATGAATGTTTTACTTTATTATTTAAATACTAATTAACATATGAAAAAGCTACAATGGTGTTGCTAGCCGATCAAATTGATATGCTGTATTATCGTTCTTATAATCAGCACTTGTGAAACAAGAAAATTGGTCAAACACAGGTATATTCACAGGTGTGTGTTACATATATTCTGATTTTAAAAATGAAAGCTTAAAAACCAAACTTAAGAATTGAGATTTCTTTATTAATGGACAAGATGAGAAGATGTGATTGTTTGTGGAGAGGCTTGTCAGTAGTGTAAATCCTCAATTTGCATTTGCTTATTTTCTTTATTAGTAGTAGTTATTATAGTTTTTAATAATCTTTATTGTATTTTCATACTATATCACATGAAGGTTTCTTTGCAAAAAAGAGGGTGCTCTTAATGCAGCAAATATACCAAAAAATAGAAAAATAGTGTCTCAAATTGTATGTACACATTAGCGCTAGAGCACGCTGTACACCGTAATATACTGTAATTGAAATACATTAAAATTTGCTAAATAAACTGATGTTTCTGGCTTCTAATCTCATAAACAATCTTAATCAATTAGTAAGGTAATAAATATACATCATAAACTTTATTAAAACAATCAAAATATCTTTGAAAAAAGGAAAATGGTTTTGACCCTGTTAAGTGTCGAATGGTGTGAGTATTGGATATACAAAAATATTATTTACAGGTTTATATACATTATTCCGAGAAATGTGGATCCAGCAAACACACCATAGGGCCCGCATAGATCATCGATAAGCAAACAACTGATGATTCTTAGATGTCGCCAAACTGCAAAACCTAAATTACAGTAGAATGAGCCCTGGAGGCGCACGCGAAGGTTAAGAGAAGCCATAACATACCGCCCCCGTTGACATGTGCCAACATTTCAAAATAATAATACTAAATATAACAATAAACAATTACGAACAATAGGAATTAAATTTCTAAAAACAATATATGCTACTTCCTGAAAAATTACAAATATACTACTTCCAAATACTATGCACATAAGTTTTTCAAAATGAGAAATAGATAAATTCTAATACAAACATATTCTAAGAGACAAATATCAAAATTAGTACTCAATAAATGTAGCAATCTAATAAATTTAACAAGTTAATAATATTTAATCAAAGAAAATATATAGGTATGATAACTGTTAGGTTTAGGTTCTATGTGAAAATATGAAACCAAGAATTGCGTTCTATTAAACTCAAAATAAATTTGATATACATAATAAACTGTTCAAAATAAAAATGTATAATAACGATGATATTAATACAATTAGTTAAATGTTTCAAGATAATAGAAATCAGCAATCCTCTAACGGAAGAGGAGACACTTTTGAGACAGACCTCGTAACTATACCTGTTGCAGTTTTAATTTGTAAAACTCTGACTTTTTTTTTTTTTTTTTTTTTGTTAATCAGAGCCACATATTACTTTAAGGACATGTAATACCCATTTACCGGGAGGTAAATCATCCTCTTATAGGATGACCATACATCCTTCCTTTAGATTTTCTTTCTCAATGTATCACCTGTTTCTTTGTTGTAAATTAACTAAATATTCTGTGTTCCATTTTTCCTATAAAAGTTGGGTCTTTTTTGTTAATTTTTGCCAATGAGACAACCTATTATCATTAATTTTGGTCAAATCCGGTTCAGGAATTGAAGTAATTGGTCGGCCTATCAAAATATGTGCAGGGGTCAAGACTTGAATTTCACTTGGATCTGACGACGAAGGTACTAAGGGACAAGAATTTAAAATTGCTTCAATTTCTGTGGTTAATCTTCAAAATTCTCCGAGTGTGACTTGAGAATTGCCTAAGATTCTTTTGAAATGATATTTAAAGGATTTCATCCCAGCCTCCCATAATCCACCAAAATTGGGTGAACGAGGAGAGATGGATTTCCAATTAACAGCCTCAAAGGCCAAATAATTAGACAAAGCATCATCGGGTTTACATACCTGGCATGTCATTTCTTCAATTCTTTATTTGTGCCTACAAAAGTAGTTCCATTATTGAAAAATCGTTTCAGTGTGTCAATAAATGATTCAGATTTTAAAACTGTCACTATGTCCAAATGGATTGCCTTTGTGGCGAGACAAACAAAAATTGTGACACAAATTTTATTATAATTTCCCTTTCTCTGATTTTTATACTTAATCATAAAGCAGGGTTGGTAAAAAACCCTTGTCAGATCTTTTTTGTCAGATCTAAATAGTGGATTCGATTTCGCAATAGACAGTTTAAATATATCTTATTGCATATTTCAGTTAAAAGTAAACAGGTGCTTCGCTAGCACCCAATTTTTCAATGTTCTCTTATTCGACTTCATATTTTGAGTTTCTTTTTTATTCTTAGGCTAATGTCAGACGGACGTCTTTTTGCATGCTTTTTTACTTTTGTATTATCCCTACACAATGCTGCTAGCCTTGTGAAGGAATAATACATAAGTAAAAAAGCGTGCAAAAAGACGTCCGTCTGACATTATCCTTAAGGCTGTTCTCAAATCCGAAAGGGCAACTTTATGACATAAGTTTTAATTTATTTTTGTTCGGAAATGCATGAAACTTGCAGATGCTGTTGTTCAGATACTATGTATTAATGGAACTGTGTTTTCCGTATTTTTGCAAATGCAATAGATCTTTCAGAAAATATAGTCAAAGTGGGCATTTTGAACCGAATTTCTGTATGAGAGAAGAATAACCATTCAAGGAAGGTTAAAAACATCTTTGACACGTGATTAAAATTGCCTATAACTCAATAGGTAATTTACTTATCAAAAATGGAAAACACAGTTCGATTCCAAATCGCTTCCAGAGTCAGGCCATCCAATTTTATATCTTTCCGTTAAAAAATTAATTTGTAAATGTGTGAAAGCATTTTGCACTTGTTGAGTAGAGCATTTGAGAACAGTCTTTAAAGATGATCTCCCCCAATCAAGAAAATTTTCTTTTACAGCTTGACTGAAATCGTAAAGGTGTTATGTTATTAATTGTAAATAATCTGTGTTTCCTCAAAGGAAAATATTTTATTCAAAATATTGGATATTTTTAGTCAAGGTGGGCATTTTTGCTGGAAAAAACCAGGACAAAAATGGAAAAAACGGCAAAAAGGGCAAATTCTTATTTGCTTTAATGTGTAATTAAATGTATAAGCTAATAAGGATGATAATGGTATAAACAATTAAATTTAATAACATATCATTATTAAAATTTGCTAATTAATAAATATAATTAAATATTTTTACATATTTTAAATCTTTATAAAATAGGTGGGATTCAGTCTAATACTTAAGAATTTAAGAACCAGATTAAAATCGGTTATCTAATTTTTTTCTTAAGTAAAGTATTTTGTCAGCCATTAATATTTTTTGTTAATTATCGAAACGTTTTATAACTTTGCTACTTTTGTTTTATGTAATGAGTCTTAAAAATATGTAAATATTTAAGGCTTTCGTACTAATTAATAATTATTTATCTGATGAAACTAGTCTGTTACAGATAAAAAAGTAATTAAATTAAATTGAAAATTTTATATTGAAAAAACTCTCTGTTATGCCTTGTTAGGAAACTAGAATTTTTTCCCCTCCCTCTTACACTCTAAGAAAGGGCCAAAAAGTTACATTATTTACTTTCAGTAAGTAGCCTGTAGCCATTTTATCTTGTTTGCCATTGTATCCATTTTCTATCCATTATCGAAAGATTTTTTTCAAATTTTTCATTTGTGCAAACTAAAATTCAAAATAAACTGTCAATAAATACTCTTTCTAAACTAGTTTAGTGTTCTGCTTTAAATATATTTTTATATTAAGGAATTGAATTTAGAATATAACTGTTTATTTGAATTTCTAACACATATAAATATAAATGCTTTACTCATTTAGAGACTCCACAGTTCTTTAAAGGAATGTAATTATTAATAACTGTATAAACATGAATAAATAATCAAGTTTTCTATTTATTTATAAAAAAAATTGTATTTTTTTTTTCATTTATAATTTTGTTATAAAAGTTAGTCAAAAATAAATTTAGAATATTGATTTTTTAACTAAGTATTAAGTTTATTTTTTCTTTCATGAAATATTTTTCCTCTTTTTCTGGGAAAAAAAAAATTAAATGGACAGGCTATTTTTGCTGGACGGTTTTAACCTGGTTTTTTCCGCCTATGGAAAAAACTTACCAATCCTGTTTTTAGTCTATTTTATCTTTGCTAAATTCACATGTTTTTAATTTCGTCTTTGGAGCTTCAGATATGTTCATCAACACATGCAATTTGCATTCTACATGCATACAAATTAACCTAAACTCACTATGTCTCACGGTGACTGCTGGGATAAGACTGTTAAAGGCAGTGTTGTAGTCATAAAAAATGCAGAGAGGTATACGCTAGGGTCCTAAACGTTCATGGTTAGGGTATACGCTATAGCTTTGAGAAACAGGGGGTATATGGAGCTTCTTAAAAAAATTCAGAAGGTATAAGTCGTATACCTGCATATACTCTCCACTGCATCCCTGGTTAGAAAGTAGAAATTATTTATATCCAATAATTTGAAACACTTAAATTACAAAATATGCGAAAATATTATATTAGATTTTTACTAAAAAACCAGTTGCTTAACCAATTGATTTAAACCATGCCAACCCTGCTGGTAACAGAATAAAACCATAATGCGAAACCCCAATCCCAATGTAGTAATGCAAGAAAAACAAAGGCTTACTAAACCCAATAGCTATGATACAACAAAGAAAATTCACATCCAATAATTCATTAGCATACAGAACAAAGAGTAACCAATGGAGAGAATTACTTATGATTATGTCAACATTGAGGCATAATGTAATCCTTAGTAAATCTTAACTAATCAAGCAATCCAAGTAGTAAAAGTGTATTTTTAGCTCAAATCTGCCATTTTGGCTGTTTTTAAAAATAAAAGGCTTAAAAAAGAAGAAGAAACAAAACTACTTACTCCCCCCCCCCCCCCCCCCCAGCTAATTTTAGAAAAATTAGTTAATCTGCCATGTAGATTTAAAGATTTTAAGTTATAAGAAAAGTTTATTGACTAAAAATGTTTGGCACTTTACAAGTTTATTAATTCACCATTTCTCTAAAGTTTTGCTTGTAGCTTCTGCATAGCTTGAATTTTGCATTTCTCAATAATGTGCATTTTGCATTTTTCAAAAATAAAGGAAAACATTAGGGGGGAAAAAAACAGCACTTTAAAAAAAAAAAAAAATACCACTTGGTTTAAACCACCCAGTCCTCGAGATATTACATCAGCTGGATTATTTTCTGATGTCACATGTTGCCATTGGTCCGTAAGGTCTTTTATAGTGGCAACTCTATTACTGACTAAAGTTTTTAACAAATGGTGTGGTTTTCTAATCCAAGCAAGTGATATCGTAGAGTTACTCCAGAGAACAATATTTTCTATTTGCATGTCCATTGAGAGTAGAACTTTATGAATTAGTTTGGCTAATAGAAGGCAAGCACACAACTCCAAACAAGGAATTGACACTGTTTTTATAGGTAAGACCCTGGATTTGCTGCACAATAGTTGTGCAGCAGGAGATCCTTCAATTGGTAAAGATTGAACATAAATTGCAGCTCCATATGCTAATGAAGAAGCATCAGCATGTGTGATGTAGCAATCACATTTATTATTTATTTTTTAAATTGTAATGCAGCATTATTATCACACGTTTTAAACTATTTATTTTCAACGCAAAACATCGTTCAAATCGCTTTTTTTCTTTCCTTTTTACCTCAAGTAACAGAACTTTTGATTTCAGATTTTTCCCCTCTTCCTCTGTTCTATTTTTAGAAACAGCGTGACATCGACCGCGTCATATTGGAGGTGTGTCTCCTCTTGCCTTTTGACAGTAGTTTCGTTTTTTCCGTGCTGTCATTCGTTCTACAATTCATACGTAAGTTTAATTTAACAAATAGATTTAAATCATTTCTGGAAGTAGTTTTGTGGACCCCTTTTATGTAGTATATATATCAATGCAGCCAGTTTTTTAACAGATTTTAAGATCGGATCAGATTTTTAAGATTTACGAAAGTATGTATTATTTTTGACAACGTGATTTGTCTTTTTTGAATTTCGGGCCTTAGCGCCTAAATTCAAAGAGCGATGTTCTTCAATAGCTGTATCGCGATATCTAAAAGTTTATCTTCGGTCTCTGGCTTTTTTTAATTTAACGCATATTTGATTTCGGACTTTTTATTATCAAGACCTTCTTTAAAAAAATGATTTTAACCAGTATTCATCTTTATCATGGAATTACTTCCAAGTTTTAATAATTCTACGTGGAACGTTCTTCGAATGTGTACAGTGACCTACTTCTCCTAATTACCTTCCACCTCTCAAGTGAAACAACGAATAAAGAAGATTTTTATAACTGCTGTCTCTTCAATGTGTCTACTGTTGTCATTTAAGTAAGACTATTCCTTTTATTTTTACTGCAAGTCAACCTTATCATCTTAGCTATACGATCACCCCATTTACGGCATTCAAGAAAATGTTTATTCTCGCCACTTATGTTTATTCTCAACATTTAAATTTACATCGTCACAGCATGCATGAATGCTTATGCGATCTTCATGAAAAACGTATCTAGGAATCTTTAGGTACTTTAACTCTGAGCGGGTGGATACAAAGTCATTCCATTCTTCTGCCATACAATCCGGTAACAGCTCATTTCAATCGATTTTGGCTATCCAGAGCTTCTGCATAGATATTTTACCCCTTGTTACTACAGCCCTAATTAATCCTAATGGGTCAAAGATCTTTGAAATTAGAGAAAGAACGTCTTGCTTACCATAAAAGTCCTTGCTAAGAATTTTCAATTTATACTGAAACAGTCACTCTGAGGTTCACATAGAACACCCAATGTTTTTACTGAAGTACACTCTGGTTGATCATGATCATCGAAACTATATTCAGTGGCAACTCTAGTATGAGATTCAAGTAATTCTCGATGATTTGCACACCATTTGTGCAACTTCATGTTTCCACGATTCAAAAGTTCTATTAATTGGGATTTAAGGATTTTCGCCTTTTCGAGAGTTGATTCTCCAGAAAGATCATCAATATAAAAATCCTTTAAGACGACTGGTGATGCTAGGGGTAAGTTTTTTTGTTCATCTAGAGCTAATTGTTTAAGAGCACGAGTAGCTAAATAAGGAGCATTAGATGTCCCATAAGTCACGGTATTGAGCTTTTAAGTTTGTACTGGCGTGTCAATATTGTCCTTCCACAAAATTCTAAGAAAGTTTCTTTGCGATGGATGAAATCGTTCATAAATCTGAAAATTCTGACATAAAATCTATCACGAATTTCAACAAATGGTTGCTGAAAAAATCGATTTAGTAAATCGTTCGCAGAAAAATCGTGAATTTCATCAAAGGATGAAAAACGCTAATTTTGTCAAAGAGTCGCAGAAAAAACACGAATTTCGTCAAAGAATCGCGAAAAAATGCTAATTTCGTCAAAGAAATGCAGAAAAAATACGAATTTCTTCAAAAAAAAAAAAAATCACACAAATTTTATCAAAGGATCTCAAAAAAATAAAAAAAAAATTCATCAAAAGAGTGCGAAAAAACTGCAAAATTTGTCAAAATCGTGAAAAGATTTCAAAATTTGTCAAAAGACTGCGAAAAAACTGCAAAATTTGTCAAAAAATCGTGAAAAGACCTCAAATTTTGTCAAAAGATTGTGAAAAAATCGCATAATTCATTGAAAGATCACAGAAAAACAGAAAATTTCGTCAAAGTGGCGGAACACCCCTGCTTCCTCACCTCTGTTGTAACCTTTCAGAAAATTTGCTATGAATTTCAGAATTTTTTTTTTTTTTTTTAAACTCAGAATCACCCTGGCTATTTAGCCCAGATACAGGAGCAAAAACCTTTGTTTTTTTTCAAACCCAGTTTTTTTTACAAAATCAAATGATACACAATTAATTTGGCTACAAGAATCTAAAAGGCTTCTTCCCTGAATAAAATTCCCTTTTCTAGTTTTAACTTCTACTATTGCTGTTGATAAGATAACGCTTTTATTCGAAGCAGGAAAACAATTTGAAAGTCTTTGTGAAAGAACTACGTTAGGCGCCAGAGTTCCTTTCCCCTGGCCAACTGTCTGCTCATTTTCTGCCTTTTAATGACGAGATAAACTATTAGAAACAATTGATTTATCTCTGTGTAATAGACTATTATGAGATGACTTACATTAGTTACATAAATATTTTGACACACAATTAGCAGCTAAATGTGATTGCGAAAAACAGTTATGGCAAAGCTTATGCTTTTTAACGATAGCAAATAGTTCACCAAACTGCATACTAAGAAATTTATTACATTTATAAAGAGGATGAATTGAATCACAATTAACACAGTGCTTCTTAGAACTCGAATTTACTAGCAAAGATTTCGATTTTATTTCACTAGGGATTTTTGATCTAGTTAAAATGTTTCTATTAATGCTTTCGAGCGATTGCCTTCTTTTTTCTAGAAACTCCATTAAATTATCAAAGCTCGGGTCTTCAGATGTGTTTATTGACAGTTCGAATTGTTTTCTCGTTTCTTTATCGAGTTTTTCTAAAATTATATTTGTAAGCAAAATCTCAGAGAGATTATTTCTTTCCAATCCTAAGTTGTTTAGAGCCCTGATATTTTTGTTTATGACATCTACTAAGCGTCTTAATTCATTAGATGACTCATGTGTAATTCTTTTATAATCTAATACAACCTTTAAATGTATATTCCCAATTATTCGTTTATTCTCAAATCTATTTTCTAATGCTTTAAACAATGAATCAAATGTATCTTCTGGAGTTTCTAATAGTTTAGCCTCATTTTTTTAATGCGGAATGTAAATAATGTAATTTCTGAACTTCGTACAGTTCTTCATTATTCATAACGATATTGTTAAACTCTATTTTAAACATATTCCACTTATCATACTTTCCTCTAAATTGAGGAAGTGGAATTTCTGGTAATTTAATCTTATAATTATTAAATTTTAATTCAGAACCTTTAGTTCCCTTTTTATCAGAATTTAATAATAGATTGAAACTTGCCTCTAGCTGTTCTACTCGTTCTTCCAACTCTATTAATGACGAATCTATTTGTCATTTCATGATCATCAGGAGCTATAGTATAATAATCTGTGCTTAACGAATCTATATTCATTGAAACTTTTTCAAGAATCTTCAATTTCGTATCAATTTTGATCTTCGACCATGTAGCAGTCTCATTGTTTACGGGATTTTCTATTCTAGTGAGCTGAGCTTTCAATGAGCCCCCCGTTCTATTTAATGTCACTAATGATGCCATTTCAATTGGTAATATAACAACAAACTAAACTACAATACCACTACCAACGAAAAATTAAAACCAAAACCACTTCCGGTGAGCAGACCAAAAAATGTTGAATGTTGAATTGTGTGAGTATTGAGATAAAATGTTTAATGTCGAATGGTGCGTGTATTGAAATACTCATGGTCGCTGGTTCAATCACTACAACTTATTACTTTAATTTAGTTTATACACAAAAATATTATTTACAGGTTTATATACATTATTTGAAGAAATGTGGATCCAGCAAACGCACCATAGGTTTTTTTTTTTTTTTTATTGTTTATTATTTAATAAACAAACAACAACTGACGATTCTTGGATGCTGCCAAATGGCAAAACCTAAATTACAGTAGAATGTGCCGTGGAGGCACGTGCGACAGCCAAGGTTAAGAGAAGCCATAACAGACCCTATTATAGGATCATAAATCAGTGCCTATCTACCCACCTCCTTTTAAAAAAAATTTAAAACTAATCTACTTTTTTTTTTTTTTTTTTTTTTTTTTTTTTTAAATAATAAACATTATTTCCATTTTGATAGATATTAGTGTCCAACCAAAACATGTTTCTACTTAAAACAGTTTTATCTAAAAGTTATTTTATTTATTTATTTATTTGTTTGTTTGTTTTTTGTAAATTTAGAAAATGTACCATAATTGAATTACAATGCATGATTTTAAATCCTTTTGTATTTTACAGGAACTATGGTCTTTGTATGACTTTGTTCATCAGGGAACATTGTTGGGATCACTTAAGACTTTTAAATTACAGTATGAAAATCCCATAACAAGGGTGAGTTATTTGTTCATTTGGACCGGATTATTTATCGGTATATTGGTCAAATATTGACATTTTTTAAATATCGCAATAATATCCTTCTGCTTGTCAAAAATTATTTCAATAGAACCATACTGCTGCTGGAGAATGGATAATGTGAAGGAATGCGAATTTCAAAGATATAATGATGGTTTAGGATTTTCGAAGGGATTGTCAGAAACATGAAAAATATTTTGAGATGCTTGAAAATATGTCCTTTATCTAACAGTTTGGAAATCTAATTTATTTTTACTTTACTTTTCTCTGTGAGAATATTATTATCTTGATACTAAAAAACATAATGTTAATAATTTTGATTTTGATTTTCATTAAATTTTCTCGAATTTTAATATAAAGCATTTAATTATTTGATTAAAAATAATTTTTCACAGAAATATTTTTTCTTTCTGATATGACTCAAATCAGGTTTTGAAGTCTGTTGATGTATCCCAATAAAATAATAATGTTTTGTGTTCACTGTGATTTCGAGCCTGAGACCCAAAAAACAGTACCGAATATCCCATTCAATTATCTTTACTATCCTGCTTCATCCCAAACCGAAAGTCTACCTCCCCGGATTATCTCTCTTTCTGCTGATTATCTTCAAGTTAGGAATATCCCAATCTATCGCAATAAATTACCTTGATGCAAACAGCAAAATTTGACTGTTTGTTACAGATGAATACTGAATAACACTTATCGGCCTTTCTTCTCCCGCTGCTGTCATAGGTCCATAATTGCTAAATCAAATTTACCAAAGACATTTTGGTGTCAAGCTATCCTTTGACCTCCATATCCTTAAGCTATCCTTTCAGCATCTTACTTGAAAAACCGATTGCCAAGCAGCTCTATTGACAACTTAACTCTAGACTTCCTGAAATATGGAAAACATTCCGATTTGAAATGGTTACATGTTTTTGGATGCAGTGCCTACATGTTAGTTTCTTCCGTTCAATGAAGCTTGACGATAGATCTAAAAGAATGATCTTCATAGATCTTCAACGGGATATCGATTGTTAGATCCTGAGACGAAGCGCATAACTATATTAAGAAATGTCAAATTCGATGAAGAGAAAAAAGAAAACATTAAATTAAAGCAATAAATTCTAGAAAATTCAGAACTGGTAGATATTGAAATTAACCCAATTCTGCTGGAAGATTCCATTAGGGTTATTTTGCATCCACGAGGCCACAATCTTAGCCAAGACTTCATCTGGTACATTTTAGAATTAATCTCTTTAAATTTTATAGAAAAAAAAAAAAAAAAAGTTGTTTTTACCGTGGCGGTAACTTTTCCCAAACTGTTAATCTTTTTGAAAAAAGCAATCACGTAACTATTTTTCTTTTTCTTGTGTTTCTCTGCATAGTACTTAACAAATGTCGATCATTTTTACTATTGTATGCTTTCTGGATGGTGATAATTTACTGATCCGACCACAAAACATCTTTCACGCAGTGCACCTAAAAAATTTGAGCATCTTCTTGTATCTCGTTAGTCTCTTTAGCTTGGCATCATTTGACAAATATTGTCTGTGGTACAAATGAGAACTATGAAGTCCTAGAGAGTTTTTATCAATCTTCTGGACACTTTGACGAGAAATATCCAGACTCTTTGCAATGGAATTCAGGCTTATGGCATCATTTCAAGTAATTATCTTCTTGATCCTGTTGCTAATTCTTCGAGTATTGACAGAAGGCGACAAGCCTGATTTCTTTTTTACATGACCATTTTCCACTGATTTCTACTGCTTAATGATTTTCTGGACAGTTCAAAGTGGGACTTTTGTGCAAGAAGATGCAATCCTTGAAAACTTCATTTGTAGCCAGTTGAGCAGTGGCTGAACAATGAACATAGGGCTTCATACGTAAGTAAAAAGTAAATGAAATGTTACAAGAGAGTCTATAAAAAATACTACAAAAGTAGTAAAAATAAGCATGCCTTCTCTGATTTGAATTGTGAAATATCAACGTCGAACAACACACCATACTTTTGAGTCACCCTGTATGTGGTCATTAAGGGACGGGAAGAAGGGAAAGCTGAGTAAAATCTTATATTATGTTTAATATTTGTATTTATAAAATGTTTAAATGAAGATTTTTTTCCCCTTTTTCTTAGTCTAGAGAAAAAGATGCTACTGTAGGAGAAAAACGATTAGGTTCAGAAATGGCTGATAATTTAAAAGCTGTCATCAAACCATATTTCTTGAGAAGAACAAAAGATGTAGTTTGGGGAAATAATGATGCAGATAAAGACATTAAAAATTTAGAAACTCAGATGGAAAATATGAAGTAAGTATTTTATTTAACTGTTGGCTTTAATAAGGGGTACCCAATTGAAAAGTGGACAGCTTACGTAGTGAATTTTATAAAAGTTGTCCACTTTTCATTTAGGCATCCTTTATAGTAAATTACTTAGTAGATAGACATTTAATAGGATTCAGATTTTATCTATCTAGAAAAGTAATTCTTGGAAAACTTTTTTTTTTTTTTCCACAACGGCTTACGTAGTGAATTTTATAAAAGTTGTCCACTTTTCATTTAGGCATCCTTTATAGTAAATTACTTAGTAGATAGACATTTAATAGGATTCAGATTTTATCTATCTAGAAAAGTAATTCTTGGAAAACTTTTTTTTTTTTCAAAACAATTTCTTCTAATAAAAATTTTATTCTTGCAAAAAAAAAAAAAAAAAAAAAAAAAAATCCTGTACAAACCAAAACAACATTATTATAAAAGAAATTCTATTTTTAACTGTTTTGTTTCTGAAAATTGCAGCTAATGCACATGTAATGGGAAATTTATGTATCACACCACTACTTTCTTTTATGTTCAAAGATATTTAATGTCAGATAAAGAGTTTTGTTATTTATTTCCAAAAAATTTTCTTTATGATTAAAATAAATCTTTAATTTTTTTTCTGTAAAAACTTGACCTTGTATGAGTATTACTAACAACCATATTCTCTACATGAAGGT
>OZ010793.1:332950668-333021348 GCA_963932465.1 Maratus speciosus
CTTTTTTCATTGGTAATCTTATCACAACCATATAAGAAATCGATGCAAATTACATTGATATTCCTAACATTTTTGTGAATTCCGCCATTACCAATATTATTTTCACATACCCACAGCAGACCCACCACGTTACCACCAGGGGTACGCTAACGCAGGTTGGAAACCACTGCTATAACACCACCTCTGAAGAGTATAAATCTATTACAGGAAAATCTGTGAAGATGACCTATCTCAAAGGAAAACAATTCAAGGTTCGACGAAAACATCACTGTATATTTGTGCTTGCTAACAATTGAAACCTATCTGAAATGAAACTTGTTCCAATTGTGAATCCTTCTTGGCAGGTTTTCTGAAAACACGGAATCCTCTCATAAACAAAAACATTTTAATGTCCCGAGACGGAAGGATAACTATGCAAGTATACCTGCTATTCCGTTTACACAAATTTACTGTAACTAGATTAAACGTAAAACTTCTTTATCTTAGACTTCGATGGGCTTCTGTTGTCGACACTTATGGGAAAGAATGAGTTTATACAAACGCAATAACGGTACATTGATTGAGATTCGTGACCCTTATCTTTGTTCACTTTATAATGGACAATATTAACAATTACTTTAAATCTGCTGCCTGCAATTAATAAAAGTAACTTTATAATTGGACTGGTTATTACCACTTTCAAAATACACTGGCGAGAAAAATTAAAGGAACAACCATAAAAAGGTGCATTATGTTAATTCTATTAAGGGGACTTCCAGAAAGGTAACTCAATGTCAACATTATTACGTAGTCCAATGGGATTAACAGTCGCTACAGAAATATATGCAAATATTTCAGCCTCAACCTGTTCTTTCGGTTCACGTGTGAAAAGGAGCGCACGTGGGTAATTTGAAGCCTAATTTTAAGGATTGTACGTGTAATTAGGTAAAACTTTCGCTTCTGGTAGGTGGAATATGTCATCCAGAAGACATTTGACCGATTTTGAGAAATTGCGTGCGATAGGGAGAATGGAAGCAGGACAGACACTCTTAGGGGTTTTTAAAGACTTAAAAATAGCCAAAAAGCGTCATGTCAAGAATCTGGAAACGGTTTTAAAGACACTGGTATAATGTCCACAGACATCAGGGCTGTAATTTGCCAACGATTGCTGAAAGAAATAAGCAATTGACGTCAGTTCAGATTGCAGGGAGTTTGCTGCAGCAACAAGAACTCGAATATCCTGGTTTACTGTGAGTGACAGTCTGCATGCAAGGAAACCCATCATTTGTGTTCCACCAACTCCGGTAGCGAAATGCGCCCGGTTAAAGTGGTGCAGTGATCATCGTCATTGGAGTACCACGGACTGGAGCTGAGTTCTCTTTACCGATGAATCCCGATTTTTGTTTGAGAGAGATACTACCGACGTGTTACCATATGGAGGGAGAAAATCACATGCAACAAGGTTGCAAACATCCGTGAAAGGCATCGATACAAAGGTCGTGGAATCATGGTATGGACGGACATCATTTTGAATGGGCGCTGTGACCGACACACTTTTACCAGTGCAACTGTGAATGCTGAAATATACAGAGATGAGGTTCTTGATCCTTTTGTCAAGTTGTTTAAGGGTGCAATCGGAAGGTTTGGAACTTTATGATTATTAATGGTATAGAAGGGAGCTACCCCTTTCCACGGAACTTTTAAGTGTCCCTTCCAGAGCTGCATAAATCCGACTCGTCCGAAGCTTACTGCTGAACTTGGAGAATGTTCTAAAACTGTTTCGAACCATCTAAAATAAATTGGCTGAGAAATATAAAAACAGAAACCGCAATGAACCATTTTTTACACATTCTAATACTTCCAAAAAAGTACTAATCCATCACAAACTTATTACAAAAATTTAACTTCCTTAAAGACGACCAGATATCTGAAGCAACTATTAGATCGAATATGGTATCAAAAGTGGCGAGACATGAAACATGGAAACCCAAAAGAATTATGGCTGAATAAGACAATTGTAACAAAACTGCTTTTTCCAGCATGAACTATTATGATGTGTGTGCATCTTACATTACTAGTTTCTGTAGCTGAAAATGCAAGATCTTTGTCTTAAAGTTAAAACCTTCCCACATAGCATTTTTAGTTTGCAGAAAATTTAAACAGTCTTGCTCTGAAAACCTGCAAAGTTGCAGTAAGCTCAGCAAGACTGAAAGTTCATAACAAGACTGCAGCAAGATAACGCAAACGCTGAAGTCACCACACTTTGAACTTGCAGGTAACTTGTGGTGCAAGTTAAATTCATACTATATCAAATTTATTGCAAACTAACAGCAAACAAGTAATCAAAAGTACTGCAAAATTACTGCAAAGTAGTAATCTTTCCATGTCACACTATAAGTTTAACACCTTTGAAGGGTCCATAGACCTGATCAAGTCTATTGATGCGAAAGTGCCGTCAGAAGGTGCATGCATCAGTTTTATCAGCATAAACAAGTTTAGGTAATATTTGTACTTTTCATTTCGGGCATTTTTGGTATTTAATAAGTATAGCGTTTAGAAAAAGCGGTGCCTACCGAATAAAATTTCTGAAATTTTTGCGTATGTGCTGATTGCCAATTCTCTCAACAGAGGGATTTTTTGCTTTTGTCACTTTCGTGAATTAAAGACAATCTTGCATCAGTTTCACAACAAACTACTCATGCAAGTGGGTGATGGTATACCTTGCGGGAGATTTGGTGCAAATTTCTCAATTCAAATTTGTCACAGCAAGATAATATCTGAAAAAAATCAAACTTGCTGCTAATGTTCATACTATCTGGATTATCTCAAAAACTCCCATGGAGAGCACGGCAGATCGCATGAACGGCTCATGCGATTGAAACTTATATGAAATCATTATCCAATATCTATTACAGCACAAGTTCTTAATTCAATGGCAAGAAGCTAAACATGGAAATTGCTGTTTTAACTTAACCACTTGATCTTAACTTTATTGTAGGCAAACGTTATGTAATATGAAACTTTATTTTAACCCATTTGCTGCCAAAACTATAAAGTAAGAATTTTCAAATTTTTTGTTAAAAGTCGTTTGCTACCAAAAATTCAGAAAGGTAAATTTCGCTTTACTAATACAGCGAAATTTCTGCCAATAAATGAGGCAATTTCTTTAATTCTAAAATATGACAAAGTAATTACTAAATTAAAGCCACGAGTATACTCGTGGATGACAGCGAATGGGTTAATTAAATTTAACTCTTCAGTATGCGCTCAGCTATTTACATCATAGTGAATCTTTTTCATTGGTAAATACTAATGTAACTTCAATGTATTATTTATTAGTTGCAGTTATAGAGATTGGCCTTACATTTTTTATCCATGCTTTTTTTAAATTAAGAAATTAAATAAAGATATACCTAAATTCTTAAAGTTACTCAAAATACTTCTATTATACATACACAGTCAAGACAAGATTGCAAGGGATTGGTAAAAAGCTCCATTTTAGACAGGCTTCCATAGAAAGCGGTGTAATTAATTATGCTTCTAAGATACACTACCTCAGTAAGATCTATTGTTAGTTTCGCAGGGATTCTGAAACACTTCCGTTTGAGACAGGATTCTGTTATAGAAAGATTCCACTTTCACAGGTTTCACTAAAGAACGATGAAAATCCCCTTTCAGACAGGTTTTCAGCAAGTTTAATTGTATCACAATTCATATTAAGACCATGTAACGTTTCCGTTAAAGACAGGATTCTGTTATAGACAATTACTATTTTGACAAGTTTTATTCTATTCATATTGTGACGGTAATTAAAGTGTTGTGATGTGATCGTAAAAGGGTTAAAGTACACGCTGTGAAGTTCCTTTAATAAATTACTATTGATTGTTAAAGAAATAATAAAACTGGAAACGTCTTACTTGAAATGTAGACAATGAAGAGGCAATTTGATGAAAACAAATAATATTCTTTATTTCGGTCGTTAGTAGCAGTAGAAGATTACGAAAATACTTGCTTCTGGTCACCATTTTAAAATAGAAGAACTAATCTTTTAAGAATAAAAATAGCAGCCAACACGGAATAAATCCATGGGATTCCTTTTAATGAGAGCAGCACAACTTTAAAGGATTAAACTTTGAAAAACAAACACATCCACTTAAATAAAATATCAAACTCATTCGGCCAAAAAGAACGGCACGGCATTCGAACGGCCGGCCAGCGGGCTGGCGCTCCGCTAAAACTACGTTAAAAGACTACATCTTTTTCAGACAACATCAAACCAAATTCTGAATTGAAAATTAACGAGTTTTAGTTTTTAAATGATGAATACGGGGTTGACAAAGTAATTAAAAGGCAGAATTTAAATTGATTAGCTAAATTAACATTTACGGGAAATTAATGAAAATCGAATTACAAGCTGCAGAATTAAAAAAAGTTTCACTGATTGGAAAACGAAACAAAACGATTCTCCTGTCAGCGATCGGCGTCAAAAGAGGGCGGAGCATAATTTCAATGACGTCATCATAATGCAAGCTGTCTCCATCGATACGAGAGCTCCAGAAATGTGCTCCTAAAATAGTGGAGTGCGCATGCGCAAGCTGCCGATTCGCCCGAAGGCCGAGAGAAACAGATCAGCAGCGAAAAATGAACTTGCTTTACGGTGAGAGATAAACGCGTCAACATCGCGGCGTAAAGATTGAGTTCAAATGGATATCGATGCAAAAAAAGGCTGAAAGGGAATAAAATTAAACCAAATTTAAATACTGTGAGAAGTATTCTCACATTACCTCCCTTCACCGAGAAAATTTTGTAAGACCAGGAGATGTAAAAGGCAAAATTGATCAAAAACCTTTTACAGAAAATGGGATGACAAAATTTTGAACTGCCAAAGCGAAAAAAAATCATTAAAGTCGAACAATAAAATTTAAAGTTAAGGTGATGGAAAAAAAAATTGGTGATTTAACAGTTGAAAAAAAAAATTGGTGATTTAACAGTTGAAAAAAAAATTGGTGCTGGAAAAAAAATATTGGTGACCAAAAGTAAGAGAGAGAAAAAGAATATACATTGCATAAAGTACATTCATAATCCAAAAAGTATACAATAAATCAAGTATACAATAAAAATGCCAAAAATACAGTAACATTGGCAAAACCTTCTATGTGATCTCATAAAATTATCATCATAAAAATGTTAACATATTTTAAGTTAACAAACAAAATTGAGATCATTGACTAGTCAAAACAAATTTTGCTATCTTGGTACCAAATAAAAACAGAATTAACTTCTGATAAAAGTTGCAAATACAAAAGCAACAAAAAAGTCAAGAAAAAATATTTTGTAATTTGACTTTTACAACATGCCTAGGACTTTCTTTATTTTTTAGATATAATTCTAAAATTAAAGTTTTCTTTATTACTCTTAACATGAAAGGAAATGAAATGGCCATATATAAATAAACTTTCATAAAACTTAATGATATCATTTTAGTGTATCAAACTTAGTATTTCATTTAAAATAAAACAGACAACCAATTGTATGCGATACCAATTGTGTAACTGAGTCGTGCACTACTCAATCACCCAAACAAAGTATCCCATAGAAACAAGTTGCTATTTCAATGAAAAGACATGTCATAATTAAGTGTCATAAATCCCATCTTAGACACAATTTCTTTAAACTTTATACTTTACTCTAAATAAAAATTTACATAAGAATTCTTAATATATATGTATGAGACTCAAAAGATTAGATAAATATACATATACCATGGTTTTTCTTCAAAATATGATAGACTGGTGATCACCAAAAAAAAAATTTAAGTACTTCCATATAGAATGAAAGAAAAAAAATTGACAAAATCATGAGTTTATAAAACTAAAATACCATGTACCAGGAATATAATTTTAAAATAATCATTTAAATATAATATAGAAATAAAATTATTACAATTCAATGTTAAGCTCACAATGATGATAATGACAAAGATAAATCATCAGCAACACCGTAAACAAAAAAATAGATATATATATGTAAATATTGAAGTCCACAACCATGCCGATGACCATCATGCCCTAGCCACCAGCATATCTATGAACAAAAATAAACACATATATGAACTCCTACGTAAAATTTTAGGTGGCTTGGATCTCCTAACAAGGCTCCTAACATCTTAAGTAAAAGAAAATTTTAATTATAAATAAGAATATAATAAAACTGTGTAAGTGCAGGAGGTAAAGGCAATGTTCTTGGATTCAAAACAATGTTTATTGAGTCCAGAGCCATATGGAGCAAGGCTATTAAGATAAATAGATGTCACTGAAAGTTTAGTAACACAGCATGAGGTGGTACACTGGTACTAGCATTACATCCTAAGGTTGTACACAAGCACTAACAAAGGCTGTATACACCAAAACATCTGTAGATGTGAACAGATGCTGTCGAAAAAAAACTGGAACATTCACTTAATCATCAAAATTAGATGATTTTTGCATGATGACATTAGAACATTTTAACATGACGAGAGACTTTGTAGAAAATGAGTATGCATTGCATTCTCTTTGAAGCATTTAACTGACGACATCGTACTCATTACTGCAGAGCAATCATACTTCTGCGACACATACATGAATCACTTTTGCAGAGTTAACAAGGACGAGAAGTCGGTGGTGCACTTATGATGAAATGTAGTATGATAGGACATAATCGGTATTTGAGGTCAAGAAGCACTTTTTTTGTAAAAAAAAATTTTACTAGATGATTTATAGAAAAAAATTCTATATATATATAAATGCGCTGGTAAAAATTTCCATCTAGAGTTGTGCTTTTCTGTAATCTTCTTGTATTATTTGTAGGTATGAAGAGAAGACATTAATAAATTTCACTTTCTTTATAAAACATTGAAAACTTCAAAATGAAGATCATTTTTACTATTCAATTCTTCATAAAACAAAAAATCTTCAAAATGAATACAATCATTTTTTTTTTTTTTTTTTTTTTTTAAATACTAAAGTAATGAGGCAAATGGCAAAATAAGGACTTAGAGGCTTTGGGTATGAAATAAAATTAATGTAAAAGGCACTATGCACATAATAAATAAATAAATATGGGGAACTTTTCAAAATAACTTGATCTTGCATATAAACACTGTAACAAATATTCACAAACTTCTTATATTAATGAGATTTTACACTTGATTATCAATGAGCAAAAATTTTGCAATGTGAGGATGAATTGCTACACACAAGCAAAAATTAACTCTGAATACTTTTAATTGCACCTGCTAGAATATTTGGAGAAAATGCAGCATAATAAAATAAATTTGTCGAAGGTAAAATATATCAGTAATTTTCAGGTAATATAAATTTAAACTTCCTTGTTTTGAGAAGACTTAGAATAAAGATATGGTGTGAGTAACTGAGTTCTAGCAGCAGACAAGTCAACAATTTCACTTGATGAGGATATTTGCTCTCACATGAGAAATGTTAACTGGCACACTATTATAATCAGTAATGAAAGCTATTTATTTATTTTTTATTTTTTGAAGAGAACTAAATAACACTATTTGTAGCTTCACAAACTGAAGAACACTACTGAAGTGGTTTCATAAATGGATATTTGCCTATAAATGAACAACATCTTCACCAGGTATCTTATGGCTGAATACGAAGCACACAAAAAATTAAACTATTGTAGATGTAGGAAACTTTTGAAGAAGTAGGTAGGTAATTTTATAATTTTTTAGCTTCCATGATAACATGTGCAACAACAGAGAAGAGACCAGAAGAAATGGATATCACACAAAACCACTGACCACCTTCATCAGGTAAGCAACAGATGAATGGAAGAAAAGTCAGAAGAATGTCATTACGGGTAATTAAATTTTCTAGCAGCATATACAGGAACAGTCATCATCAAATATGGCAAAAAGCACATCACTTGATAGTTAATATATAAAAGTAATCTTCACTATTGGCAAGGAAAAAAATTTTTTCTTATGGTGAATGGAATTTTTAAGTAGAACTGTTACAGGATTGAAGAAGCCCCATTTCATTTAAAAAAAAATAATAATGTTGCTCTTTTTATTTTTATAAAGCAACATGAGAATAAGGTATGATGATGTCGATGTGGATATGTCATGCATAGACTTATAAATTTGTGAAAGAATTGAATTTGCCAAAGAAAATTGAAGCAATGAAAATTTTGAATATTTTCAATTTGTTAGCTGAGAGTTCTATAACAACATCAACAGGTAAATTTAAAAACAGGAACAGTTCTTTAAATATTAGAGATGAAATCAAACTAGTCCACAAGACAACATGCTAACCATACATATCAGCATATTTCACAAATCATCTAAGGAGCAAGTCTAAGAACTTTTCAAAGGCGATAACTGTTTATAAATTTTCATATTATATTTTTGTTATTCAGAGAAGCAGGCAATACCTCAAAATAATCATACAGGATAATTACTACTATAAATTATTTGAAGAATACCAAACTTCAGTTGGAGAAAATAGGCGTAATTGGTGAGATGAGAATAACTTCAGGTGAAGACAAAATTTCTCAGCAACAAGAATTAAAAATAATACTTCAATAAAATTTCAATCATTTTTTAAAAAATATATATATTGAAATTCAAATTTATGATTCATTTAAAGTGCCATTACTAAGTAGAAAATTAAAAAAAAAATAACCCAAAAGCCATGCCTCCTAAAATATCACATTATGTTCTTGAGAACAATTTTTGCCAATCTTCAAATTCATAGCAATTATTTGAGAACATAAATTCATTTATACAAATATTTCAATTTCAATAATTATTCTTCAAAATTATTTTTAATTCCAAAATTTTCAATCAATTAAAAAAATGTAACTGCCTCAGAATTATATTCTTAAAAATAGAATATTGCTATTATTTGCACCAACATAAAATTCATTTTCAATACTGTAATTATATAAATTCATTTCTTAATTAGAATAATAATATATTCTTCAAAATATAGTAAAATTTAAATATGAATTCTTTAGAATATTGTAAGAAAAAAAAAATGCAACTATTTAACAAAAAAATGGCATAACTCAAGAATTTTTTCAGAATGAGAACATCAAATATTTTACAATATTTTCATAAATTATATCCAATAAACCTTGAATTAAAGAAACCATTTTCTTTTGAACTAATGAGAACAATTCCTCAAAAAAATTTTACTTGACTTTCTTGAATAACGATCTTAATTTTCTTCAAAAATTAGAACAAGTTTCGTGAAAATGTAGCTTCTATTAAAATATTTCAACCAAAACTCTTATAATTCTTAAAGAAAGAACAAAAAGTTCTAAAAAAAATTATCTTCAAGAATCAGTATTTTTTTTTAAATTGCAATAATCCCAAAGCAGCCACGTTGCAATTCGAAAGGTACTACGGCGCCAAATGTGACGGTAAGAAATGATCGTTTAAGTGGTTTTAGTACAAATTGCGAAGGTCTTTTAATAAAATTATTGATCGTTAAAGAAATAATAAAACTGGAAACGTCTTACTTGAAATGTAGACAATGAAGAGGCAATTTGATGAAAACAAATAATATTCTTTATTTCGGTCGTTAGTAGCAGTAGAAGATTACGAAAATACTTGCTTCTGGTCACCATTTTAAAATAGAAGAACTAATCTTTTAAGAATAAAAATAGCAGCCAACACGGAATAAATCCATGGGATTCCTTTTAATGAGAGCAGCACAACTTTAAAGGATTAAACTTTGAAAAACAAACACATCCACTCAAATAAAATATCAAACTCATTCGGCCAAAAAGAACGGCACGGCATTCGAACGGCCGGCCAGCGGGCTGGCGCTCCGCTAAAACTACGTTAAAAGACTACATCTTTTTCAAACAACATCAAACCAAATTCTGAATTGAAAATTAACGAGTTTTAGTTTTTAAATGATGAATACGGGGTTGACAAAGTAATTAAAAGGCAGAATTTAAATGGATTAGCTAAATTAACATTTACGGGAAATTAATGAAAATCGAATTACAAGCTGCAGAATTAAAAAAAGTTTCACTGATTGGAAAACGAAACAAAACGATTCTCCTGTCAGCGATCGGCGTCAAAAGAGGGCGGAGCATAATTTCAATGACGTCATCATAATGCAAGCTGTCTCCATCGATACGAGAGCTCCAGAAATGTGCTCCTAAAATAGTGGAGTGCGCATGCGCAAGCTGCCGATTCGCCCGAAGGCCGAGAGAAACAGATCAGCGGCGAAAAATTAACTTGCTTTACGGTGAGAGATAAACGCGTCAACATCGCGGCGTAAAGATTGGGTTCAAATGGATATCGATGCAAAAAAAGGCTGAAAGGGAATAAAATTAAACCAAATTTAAATACTGTGAGAAGTATTCTCACATTTATGACATAAATAAGTATTACACAAAACTTGTAAAAATGAAACCTGCCTATAACGGAATTCTGTCTTAAACAGAAATGTTCCATAGTGCTGCGGAAAAGAATACTATACAAATACACCTGATAACACGAAAACTTGTGTAAAACGGAATTTTTCAGCAATATTTACGATTTCATCTTGACAGGTTTTACTATATGTAATAACCTGAAGGAAAAATTCTGGACCCCCCCCCCCCCCCCCCCCCCCCAAACGAAATCCTGGCTACGCCACTGATTATGAAGGTTCTTAAGGCAGTTGAATCAAAATTAGTAATAATGTTTTATGTTAAAGTTTAATATTAGAAAGTAATTTGAGATATTTCTCAATTTGGAACTTTCTGGAAATTGCTTGCATTCGTAAAGAATTTTTAAGAATGAACTTGGCAGAAATAGATTTATTGAGTTACTTAATGTTGTGGTGTTGGAGTTTTAGTTTAAGTTTTCGATATTATGACACTTGTGAAATTTTTTGGATTGATGGTGTTAGGAAAATTTAATGATAATTTTAGTAATTTTTGTTGGATTGTGGTTCTCTTGAATTTAACTGTTTCTGCCATGTTCAAATGGAAAGTAGGGATTAAAGATAAATGTTAAACAACAAAAACATTGCCAAACCTTCAAAGGGTTAAACTTGTTCTATGAACACTAGATAATTTTGCTCAAAAAAGATCTTAAAAAATTATCTTTAAAAATCATTTTGAAAACATTTTCAATAACCAATTTACAAATTGTAATTTCTTTTTTTTTTTTTTTTTTTTTTTTTTTTTTAAGCAAAAAAAAGGGGGGGGGGGAAACCATTATTGAAATGAACTTACTGTAAATCTCCATTCAGACCTAAATGAAAGCAGGCTCTTTGGCTTAAGAGACGGGGATGGTCACAAATTTTCTTGAGGGTAGTCAATTCAACCAACGGAGATCTTTTAGAAACTAAGATCTTAAAGAAACAAAATGAATAAAGGACATTATTAGTTTTATGGTGAAGAGTAAAGGAAATTAAATAATAATTTTAGAAACTTACTGATTTTACAGCATCTGAATGAAGAAAATCTTGATAAATAGTAATCTGTTGTTCTGACATGTATGTCCACAAAATCAAGTCATTCTTCTTTGTAGTTAAGTGTGATATTCTAAAATTTTCAAATAAACATACAAAGCATAAAACTTGAAATTCACCGAATAAGAGACATTTTTATAATTATCTACTCAAAAAAATAATAATAATAATAATAATTAAAAAAATAAATAATCAAAAACAACAACAAGTGATTAAAAATCTTGGAAAAACAGAAAATCAAGGACTGGGAATGGTCTGATTTTGCCAAAAAACCTGTGTGTGTTAAAAGATAAAAACAGGCAATAAAACCTAGAAAATCATCTAACTAGGCTTTTTCAAAATTAAATTTGTACCTTCTCCTTCATGTAGAGAATATGGTTGTTAATGTTAGTAATACTCATACAAGGTCGAGTTTTTACAGAAAAATAATTAAAGATTTATTTTAATCATAAAGAAAATATTTTGGAAATAAATAACAAAACTCCTTATCTGACATTAAATATCTTTGAACATAAAAGAAAGTAGTTGTGTGATACATAAATTTCCCATTACATGTGCATTAGCTGCAATTTTCAGAAACAAAACAGTTAAAAGTAGAATTTCTTTTATATTAATGTTGTTTTAGTTTGTACAGGATTTTTTTTTTTTTTTTTTTTTTTTTTTTTTTTTTTTTTGCAAGAATAAAATTTTTATTAGAAGAAATTGTTTTGAAAAAAAAAAATAAGTTTTCCAAGAATTACTTTTCTAGATAGATAAAATCTGAATCCTATTAAATGTCTATCTACTAAGTAATTTACTATAAAGGATGCCTAAATGAAAAGTGGACAACTTTTATAAAATTCACTACGTAAGACGTTGTGAAAAAAAAAAAAAAAAGTTTTCCAAGAATTACTTTTCTAGATAGATAAAATCTGAATCCTATTAAATGTCTATCTACTAAGTAATTTACTATAAAGGATGCCTAAATGAAAAGTGGACAACTTTTATAAAATTCACTACGTAAGCTGTCCAGTTTTCAAATGGGTACCCCTTATTAAAGCCAACAGTTAAATAAAATACTTACTTCATATGTTCCATCTGAGTTTCTAAATTTTTAATGTCTTTATCTGCATCATTATTTCCCCAAACTACATCTTTTGTTCTTCTCAAGAAATATGGTTTGATGACAGCTTTTAAATTATCAGCCATTTCTGAACCTAATCGTTTTTCTCCTACAGTAGCATCTTTTTCTCTAGACTAAGAAAAAGGGGAAAAAAAAATCTTTATTTAAACATTTTACAAATAGAAATATTAAACATAATATAAGATTTTACTCAGCTTTCCCCTCTTCCTGTCCCTTAATGACCACATACAGGGTGACTGAAAAGTATGGGTGTGTTGTTCGACGTTGATATTTCACAACTAAAATCAGAGAAGGCATACTTATTTTTACTACTTTTGTAGTATTTTTTATAGACTCTCTTGTAACATTTCACTTACTTTTTACATACGTATGAAGCCCTATGTTCATTGTTCAGCCACTGCTCAACTGGCTACAAATGAAGTTTTTAAGGATTGCATCTTCTTGCATGAAAGTCCCACTTTGAACTGTCCAGAAAATCATTAAGCAGTAGAAATCAGTGGAAAATGGTCATGTAAAAAAGAAATCAGGCTTATCGCCTTCTGTCAATACTCGAAGAATTAGCAACAGGATCAAGAAGATAATAACTTGAAATGATGCCATAAGCCTGAATTCCATCGCAAAGATTCACATTGATAGGGCGAATGGGGAAATCCCCTCCCGGCACTAACTACGCATTTTTTCTGCGGCCCTTTGACGAAATTCGCCGTTTTTTCGCGATCTTGCGACGAAATTTGCCGTTTTTTCGCGATCTTGCGACGAAATTTGCCGTTTTTTCGCGATCTTGCGACAAAATTTGCCGTTTTTTCGCGATCTTGCGACGAAATTTGCCGTTTTTTCGCGATCTTGCGACAAAATTTGCCGTTTTTTCACGATCTTGCGACAAAATTTGCCGTTTTTTCGCGATCTTGCGACAAAATTTGCCGTTTTTTCACGATCTTTCGACGAAATTTTCGTTTTTTTTTTTTTCGCTATCTCTTAAAGCAATTTTCGGTTTTTTCGCGATCTTTCGACAAAATTTGCGGTTTTTTCGTGTTTCTTGGACGAAATTTGCGTTTATCCTGAAAACGATTGGAAAAATTTACTTTTTTCGGCAACCTTTTGTCGAAATTTGCAATTTTTTTATGTCCGAATTTTTGAAATTTTCAGAAATGAATATGAATGCCTTAAATTTTAGGAAAATTCGGATCAGAATCACCCCTACCCTTGATGAAATGGGCGTTTTTGTTAAGAAATATTAACAAGCTTATTTCCCAGTTCTCAATGCCTCTAATTATATTCAATAGTACATTAACCCTGGTAGTATAATTTACAGTTCGTTATTTATAAATCTTTATTTTTATTAAGGTCATTTTATTTAAATAGTATAAGTATAAAGTATTCTGTATTTAAAAGTATTCTGGAAATTAAAACTCACCTTTTATCTTGCGTTCATTCTTTTAAATCCTTTAGTTATTTATTCAGCTTTACGTTTCTTTAGTTACAGTTCATTGATAACGCCGTATCTTTATTTTTACAACTGCAGATGTTTACGTTTTCCACGCGACATGGTAGAATTTGCGAGAGCGTATGACGTGGTGTACTTTTCTCCCGACAGATGGCGGGAACGGATTTATGAATGAATTAGTTGACGTAGTTCGTCACCGGCAAATCACTATCCCGTAGATCATTCTGGAGAGTGGGCGTGTCGACACGTGCCGTTCCAGCTGCTGTATTTAAAGGGGTTATTTGGAGGGAAATGTTACTTGGCTTACTTGTTTTATCTACCAATGTTCTCGATACGAGAATTGCTTTAAGCGTTCTCGGGATGCTGCATTTGATCTTGTGGTAAAAGTTTAAAATCATGCGGCTTGTTTTTATTTTTCGTTCTGTTTTTAAAATCATCTTTTAAAGTTACGATATTTAAGCTTTTCTGTTCTTCATGGCTTCTAAGTTAAAGTGTTTAAAAATGGCTGTTTTGTTTTAACGTGACTCATTGTTTATTTCATCAATATTTGGTTTATTTTTAAAGACTGTTTTTATCAAGATATTTTACTGTGAACTTTGGATCTTAATAAAAGAAGTTTAAGCCTGGAGCTTTATCTCATCTGTCAATTTACTTCATCCACTTTTTAAAATTTCTTCATTCAACGTACTTCATGGTTTTTCTCATTTACATATTTTAGAAATCCATCCTCCGATCTACTCCCACTGTTGAACTCTGCGTTATCAACATAATTTTTTAATCAGTGTTACAAGTGTAAGATGTTGGGGAATTGGTATTAGTGCTAATCCCTAACAGTTTAGGTTATGGGCTGATAAGTCCAGATTTGAGGATATGGATTAATGGAGAGGATTGAATTTGATAATCTTCAGTTGGCCCTTTACCCTTTATAGAGGTCTATGAGAAATATTTAAGTTAAAAAGAATGACGCAGCGTGATTAAAAAGAGGGGGGGGCCGAAGATTTAGTACGTGTCTGAAAAAAAAAAAAAATTTTTTTTTGAGGAAGATTATGGAGAAAGTTTTATATTTTTAAATTCTAGTTTTATCATTCATCTTCATTTATTTTTTTTTGTTGATGAAAAATGGCCGGCAACACAATAGAAAAGCTGAACTCCACGAATTATGCTGGATGGAGTATTGACATGAAATATGTCCTAATTGACAAAGGACTATGGGACATTATAGAATCTGGTAAAAAGGAGCTGGTCCCGAGTAGTTCAGTAACTGAATCAGATGCAAGCATTTTTAAACAGCGTTCAAGGCAAGCTCTTTCGGCAATATTTTTAAATATTGAGGGAGAATTTAAGCGTGTAATTGCTGAATGTACAAACGCTGTTCAAGCTTGGAACAAAATCAGGTTACATTTCCATCCCGACTCCAGGTCATTCTTGATGAAGTCATTTAGTGAATTGATAGAATGCAGAAAGAAGGAGAGCGAGTCGATAAGTATCTTTGCAACTAGATTAAGGAGGCTTATGAGTATAATTAAAGAACAAGATAAAGGGTTTAACGAGATTTATTTAAGTTTTCAATTAATACGGTATTTACCACGGAAATATGATGGTATTGTGCAGAGTATCTTGAGGTGGTCCGAAGACGAGTTTAAGTTTGAGAAGATAGTTTTAGAATTAGTATCTGAAGAGACCAGATTGACTGTTCGTGATCAAGATAGTTCTAAGTACGTGCCATCAGCTAATAGTGTAAAATGCAAGAAGAAACCTCGTTTTTATAAGAAATGTTGGCATTGTGGGGTTTCTGGTCACGTTCGAAGCAAGTGTCGCAAGTATCTGAACTCTCGTTATAATCCTGATCGACAGAGCTATCCAACTTATGCAGAATCTTCACCAAAATCCAGGAGTTCTTCTGATTTTTCTCCGACTGTGCCCAGAGGTAGAGGATCTCACCGACGTGATTATCGTGACTCATCGACTGATTCCACTGCTGGCCGGAGTTTTTCTCGTGATTCCAGACAGTATCCTAGATCTCCATCGCCCAGGCCTTACAGAAGATCCCGTAATTTTGGAAAGAATCATGTATCCAGACAACAGCCCAGAAAGCATGGAGCAGATATAGAGGACTTTCCTGACAGCTCACGTAAGTCAACTTATGTTGTATCTCAAGCCAGTTTATGTAATGCATCGGATGTTGACACCTGGATCTTTGATTCAGGTGCTTCACATCATTTCTGTTCTAATCGTAATTTATTTGTTAAATTTTGTAATGTTTCAGATGAACAAATGAATGTGGCTGTTAAGGATATATCTTTTCCGATTGAGGGTAAGGGAGAGGTAAAATTACGCTTTGGACAAAGAGTGTTCACCTTTACGGAGGTGATGTACTCGAGCCAACTAAGACGTAATCTAATCTCTGGCCCTCAGTTGGATAAGAGAGGCTTAACTTTTCTGGGTGGTGGAGGCGTAATTGACATCATGAGGGGAGACATTATTTTATTCAATGCATTTTTGAAAAATGGGTTTTATCAGCTTTTCCCTAGGGCTCCTAAACCTTTGAAAAATGTATCTTTTGAATCTAATTCTGCGGGTAATGCTAAACGTATAAGTAAAATGCAATTATGGCACCGCCGATGTGGGCATATTAGTCCCTCTGTTTTGATTCATACATGCAAAGAAAATGGGGTCCGGGGATTGGTTGATCTGAAAGATAACGATTTTCATTGTGAAGTCTGTAAGTTGAATAAGTTTATAAGACCTTCATTTAAACCCATTGGCAGCATTCGTTCTGAACATCCCTTAGAACTTTTATTTGCAGATGTTTGGGGACCTTGTAGAACTGTTGGGAGAAATGGGGAAAGGTATTTTCTTTCAATTATGGACGACTACTCCCGTAGAGTTTCAGTATACCCAATGAGATTAAAATCGGATGTTTTTGATATTGTCAAATCTCATATTACTCGTGCAGAAAATTTCTTGGGTAGAAAAGTAAAGAATTTTAAGTCTGATAACGGGGGTGAGTTCGTCAATGATAATTTTGAAATATATTTTGATGAAAAGGGAATACATCACGAGTTGACAAATCCATTTTCTCCCCAACAGAATGGGGTCATTGAGAGGTTTATGCAGACGGCTGTCAATGGAGTCCGTACTATTTTGGCTGAAAGTAAATTGAATCCCAGGTTTTGGCCAGAGGCCTTAAAATATTTTTGTTATACCTGGAACCGGGTCTGTCCTAAGTCTTTAACGAAGACTCCTTTTGAATTGTATGGGGGCCGAAAGCCATCTGTGAGGCATCTTAAACCTTTTGGGACAACTGCTTACGTGGGAATTCCTCACCAGAAACGTGATTCGAAGTTAGATCCAAAAGCAAAAAAGGGCTATCTTGTGGGTTATGCTTTTAATACCAAGGGTTACCGGATCTGGATACCTGAAAATGATCAAATTGTTGAAACTATTAGTGTTACATTTAGAGAGATTCCTGAGGATGTTCCTGGAGGCAGTGGATTCGTGATGGGCCCGGGGTCTTGTGATCCTTTCTCCATTGACTCCGGTGATAATCAGGGTGAAGATGCTGGAGGAGTAGATTCTTGGGGACCCTTGAATCCTCCCGGCATACCACCGGATTCCCGGGTTAATGGGGAGGGGGTTGCGGATTCCGAGTCCGATTCCGAAGCTGAAGACGTTAAGACCCCTATTTCCTCCAAGCGAGAAGTTAGGTGGTTACGTAAACCCGTAGTGCGATCTTCCAGGGACAGAACAGATATTTACTATTTTGAGGAAGGTAAAACTAATAGATTAAGATCACCTGCAGAAGTTGAGAGGTATTGTAATGTAAATGGTATTAAGTATGATCCAAATCTTTTTGATTTCAGTGGCTCAAATACGTATGCTGGTTTAGTCCCTATACATTCTGAATCTGATGACGAGAACTCTGATAATCCTGAATCTTCAAATATATCTGCATGACTAGACAATATAATAATTCCTAACTCTTTTAAGCAGGCTCAGAAATCTCCGCAGCGTGCGATGTGGTTTGATGCAATGCGAAAGGAAATCGGGGTTATGAACGAACGGTCGGTTTGGCATTTGGAAAATTTGCCAGGAAACGTGACCCCAGTGGGCTGTCGGTGGGTATACACGGTCAAGAGGGACGAAAGAGGACGAATCGCTCGTTTTAAGGCCCGTTTGGTGGCCCAGGGATTTAAACAAGTGAAGGGCGAATCGTATGAGGAGTCCTTCAGCCCTGTTGTAAACTTTGGAGTGATTCGATTTTTCTTTTCCCTCTTAGTATCGTGTTGCGGATGGTCACACGTTCAGTGTGACGTAACAAGCGCCTACCTATACGCCCCGCTACGGGAGTCTGTTTTTATGTCACAACCGCCCGGTTTCGTTATCCCCGGTAAAGAGCATATGTATTGCAAACTGGATCGAGCGCTGTATGGGCTGCATCAAAGTGGCCGGGAGTGGTATTATGAAATCCATAAAGTTTTATTAAAGATTGGTTTTAGGAAATTTGAGTCATGTAACTGTACTTACCTTTTTGATTCTGATATAGTTCTGCTACTATACGTTGATGACTTCGTAGTTTTTGGAAAATTTAAGAAGAAGATTGACATAATCCTGGATTTGCTTGGAAAGAATTTTGACATCAAGCTTTTAGGAAGAACACGTAAACTTTTAGGGGTCGAATTTGTTGAAAAGGGGAATTCATTATGCATACACCAGTCTAGTTATATTGATGAGGTGTGTGATAAATTTAAGAATTTTCGAATTCCTATTTCATCTCTCCCTATTAGTAAGGGTGTTATATTATCTAAAGTTAATTGTCCTTCTTCTGATTCCGAAAAGGGGTACATGGCTCGTTTTCCTTACAGAAGCTTACTGGGTTGTTTATCATTTATTGCCAGTAGAACCAGGCCAGATATTAGTTATGCGGTTAATATATATAGTCAGTTTCAGTCTAATCCGGGTATTTCACATTGGGATGGGTTATTACGGTTGCTTGGTTATTTAAAGTATACTCGACACTACCATCTCCGGTTACGGTGTAACGAGGAGAAGTTGGTTGCCTTTTCTGACGCTGATTTTGCGGCGAATCGGGATGACCGAACATCGGTTGGTGGGCAAATAGTCATGGTTGGCAGTTCCCCCGTGGACTGGCGTACCTTTAAAGAAAAGTGCGTCAGTTTATCCACAATGGAGTCGGAATTTGTCGCCATGACTGAGGCCTCCAAAAACCTGGTTTGGTTTGACCGGATCCTGCAGGAGTGTCGGGATAGAGCAATCATACGCGATTTAGGTATCAAGTCGAAGCTTTGTGCAGATAACCAGGCGGCCATTAATTTTGTAAAATCACCTATAGAAAACTATAAATCTCGTCATATAGATGTCAAGTTATTTTTTATTAGGGATTTAATTTACAGTGAAGCTTTTGATTTAGAATATATTCCTAGTAAGTCAAACCTCAGTGATGTCTTTACGAAGCCTCAGACCAAACACGATTTGTTAATTTTTGTTAGAACTGTATTTGATACAGGTTTTTAATGTTTAAATAGTTTTTCAGATTGTTTTTAGATTTTTGTTTGAAGTTTTTAGAAATCATACTGCGTACCACCATTTTTCTTCAGTATAAGATTTACGTGTATTAAGATGTATAAAGTTTGTAATCCTGTGTACGTGGTGAGTGGCCATAGCCATTTACATGGTTTAAACAAACGATGTTTAGCAAGTTTTTATCTAGCTTTTTATGAAGTCTCTTGATCACAATTGTTTTTCATTACCTTTTTCATCTAGCTGTTAAGCATTTAATTCCCATCCAATGGTGGAAATGGTGCCTCTTACCATTCTATTCTTGGGGGTTCGAGCAGCCCACAGTACCGTTTCGGGTGGGTGGTCCCTTGGGAGACAAATGCCAGAGAACTTTCTGAGGTAGTTTGTGTGAGAGGTAACCGCCACTGGCGGATCTGCTGCGGGCATGGTATTTTTGATTTTGTGAGTCCCTAGTTTTTATATATGAGAATGTCACTAGTCCCCGTTTATCAGCTGGTTGAGAGAAGTATATGTAACTTGTTTTTTTTTGGATATATCTATTTAATAGTTTAAAGTTTCTGATTAATCTGTTTGAAGTTTAAATATATATTAAATTAAAGTTAAAGTAATAGAAATTAAGTATATGAATTTTTGTTTAGGAAATCCAGTTTCTCTCCTTTGTAGCAACAGTTTTTTTTGAGGTTTTATGTTTTTAAAGTTGTTATACCTTTGTTAAGTCTTAAGCTGGATTTAGTACTGTTATATTTATATAGAAGTTTTGTTACAGGAATATATCTTATGATAATGGACTATTTTTGTATTGATTATGTTGTTTCTAATAGATCTTTTATTTGCAGGCATCTGATATCTTCAATGTGAATATTTGTGCGAATGTAGGTAGAGAAAATGGATATTGCTGTAAGATGTTGTCTGTAGATGGATAAGTGTACAGCTATTTATTGTTGTGTCTTATTAATCAGATGCCAAGTTATTGCTTAAGTTTGTCATTTTTACTGGATTTTGGAAGCTACTGGGAGAGACTGATGAAGTTACTCTAATTAATTTTTCTATCTTTGTTCTTGTTAAATAAAAGTTATTTAAGTTTTGTATAAATTTGCATATTTAGCTGTGGTCAAGATGACGGAGTTGGCTAGTATGTATAGTTTCAAATTGAAACGTTACTTTTGTAAGTTGGTACGTATGTTGATTTTTCATTGTGATATTTTTCAATTTGTTAAATGTTTGAATTGTGTTTATATTGTTAGAAATTTAAATTTTGAATTTTTGTAAAGAGGCCATGAATGGATTTAGGCGAGTTTTTATGCTGGATCTTTTGGCTTTTGACTTTAAAGTTTTTTTTTTTTTTTTTGATGGTTAATTGGTGGGATTTCGTTTGGAAATTTTTGTTGGGCATTTCTCGGTTTTTAATGTTAGTTGTTAAATTTAAAGCATTGGGAGTTTATTAATGCTTAATTCTTGTTAGTTGTTAGCCATTATCGGGCATTCCTCATGTTAAGTGTTAGGATTAATATTTCGTTTAGTTTTGTTCATTGTTTTTAACCGTTTTTATAGAAAGAAGGTGTTCCATGGTCAGTGAAGATTTTTAGATCTTTTATTTTTCGTTTTTGATTGAGACATTGAGAGGGGGGGCACTTGTTAAGAAATATTAACAAGCTTATTTCCCAGTTCTCAATGCCTCTAATTATATTCAATAGTACATTAACCCTGGTAGTATAATTTACAGTTCGTTATTTATAAATCTTTATTTTTATTAAGGTCATTTTATTTAAATAGTATAAGTATAAAGTATTCTGTATTTAAAAGTATTCTGGAAATTAAAACTCACCTTTTATCTTGCGTTCATTCTTTTAAATCCTTTAGTTATTTATTCAGCTTTACGTTTCTTTAGTTACAGTTCATTGATAACGCCGTATCTTTATTTTTACAACTGCAGATGTTTACGTTTTCCACGCGACATGGTAGAATTTGCGAGAGCGTATGACGTGGTGTACTTTTCTCCCGACAGATGGCGGGAACGGATTTATGAATGAATTAGTTGACGTAGTTCGTCACCGGCAAATCACTATCCCGTAGATCATTCTGGAGAGTGGGCGTGTCGACACGTGCCGTTCCAGCTGCTGTATTTAAAGGGGTTATTTGGAGGGAAATGTTACTTGGCTTACTTGTTTTATCTACCAATGTTCTCGATACGAGAATTGCTTTAAGCGTTCTCGGGATGCTGCATTTGATCTTGTGGTAAAAGTTTAAAATCATGCGGCTTGTTTTTATTTTTCGTTCTGTTTTTAAAATCATCTTTTAAAGTTACGATATTTAAGCTTTTCTGTTCTTCATGGCTTCTAAGTTAAAGTGTTTAAAAATGGCTGTTTTGTTTTAACGTGACTCATTGTTTATTTCATCAATATTTGGTTTATTTTTAAAGACTGTTTTTATCAAGATATTTTACTGTGAACTTTGGATCTTAATAAAAGAAGTTTAAGCCTGGAGCTTTATCTCATCTGTCAATTTACTTCATCCACTTTTTAAAATTTCTTCATTCAACGTACTTCATGGTTTTTCTCATTTACATATTTTAGAAATCCATCCTCCGATCTACTCCCACTGTTGAACTCTGCGTTATCAACATAATTTTTTAATCAGTGTTACAAGTGTAAGATGTTGGGGAATTGGTATTAGTGCTAATCCCTAACAGTTTTTTCCGCAATCCTTTCACGAAAGCGGCGTTTTTTCCACGATATTTTCACAAAATAGACGTTTTTCCTGCGATCATTTAACGAAATCGGCGTTTTTTCCCCGATACTTTTATGAAATCTACGTTTTTTCCCTCTGCGATCCTTTGACGAAATTGCCGTTTTTTCCGCGATACTTTTATGAAATGTACGTTTTTTCCCTCCGCGATCCGTTGACGAAATTGCCGTTTTTTCTGCGATACTTTTATGAAATGTACGTTTTTTCCCTCCGCGATCCGTTGACGAAATCGGCATTTTTTCTGCAATTCTTTGACGAAATCGGCGCTTTCTCCACGATCCTTTGACGAAATTACCATTTTTTCGCGACCATTTTTTCCATGCGCAAAACCGTACAACTGTACACTTAGTACAAAATCCATACATTGTACGGCCAAACCGTACAAGTTGGCAGCTATGTCAAGGTAATTTATTGCGATAGATTGGGATATTCCTAACTTGAAGATAATCAGCAGAAAGAGAGATAATCCGGGGAGGTAGACTTTCGGTTTTGGATGAAGCAGGATAGTAAAGATAATTAGATTAGATTAATGGGATATTCGGCACTGTTTTTTGGGTCTCAGGATCGAAATCACAGTGAACACAAAACATTATTATTTTATTGGGATATATCAACAGACTTCAAAACCTGATTTGAGTCATATCAAAAAGAAAAAATATTTCTGTGAAAAATTATTTTTAATCAAATAATTAAATGCTTTATATTAAAATTCGAGAAAATTTAATGAAAATCAAAATCAAAATTATTAACATTATGTTTTTTAGTATCAAGATAATAATATTCTCACAGAGAAAAGTAAAGTAAAAATAAATTAGATTTCCAAACTGTTAGATAAAGGACATATTTTCAAGCATCTCAAAATATTTTTCACGTTTCTGACAATCCCTTCGAAAATCCTAAACCATCATTATATCTTTGAAATTCGCATTCCTTCACATTATCCATTCTCCAGCAGCAGTATGGTTCTATTGAAATAATTTTTGACAAGCAGAGGGATATTATTGCGATATTTAAAAAATATCAATATTTGACCAATATACCGATAAATAATCTAGTCCAAATGAACAAATAACTCACCCTTGTTATGGGATTTTCATACTGTAATTTAAAAGTCTTAAGTGATCCCAACAATGTTCCCTGATGAACAAAGTCATACAAAGACCATAGTTCCTGTAAAATACAAAAGGATTTAAAATCATGCATTGTAATTCAATTATGGTACATTTTCTAAATTTACAAAAAAATAAATAAATAAATAAATAAATAAATAAAATAACTTTTAGATAAAACTGTTTTAAGTAGAAACATGTTTTGGTTTGACACTAATATCTATCAAAATGGAAATAATGTTTATTATTAAAAAATTAGTAGATTAGTTTTCAATTTTTTTTAAAAGGATGTGGGTAGATAGGCACTGATTTATGATCCTATAATAGGGTCTGTTATGGCTTCTCTTGACCTTGGCTGTCGCACGTGCCTCCACGGCACATTCTACTGTAATTTAAGTTTTGCCACTTGGCAGCATCCAAGAATCGTCAGTTGTTGTTTGTTTATTGATGATCAATGCAGACCTATGGTGCGTTTGCTGGATCCACATTTCTTCGAATAATGTATATAAACCTGTAAATAATATTTTTGTGTATAAACTAAATTAAAGTAATAAGTTGTAGTAATTGAACCAGCGACCATGAGTATTTCAATACACGCACCATTCGACATTAAACATTTTATCTCAATACTTTCAACATTCAACATTTTTTGGTCTGCTCACCGGAAGTGGTTTTGGTTTTAATTTTTCGTTGGTAGTGGTATTGTAGTTTAGTTTGTTGTTATATTACCAATTGAAATGGTGTCATTAGTGCCATTAAATAGAACGAGGGGCTCTTTGAAAGCTCAGCTCACTAGAATAGAAAATCCCGTAAACGATGAGGCTGCTACATGGTCGAAGATCAAAATTGATACGAAACTGAAGATTCTTGAAAAAGTTTCAATGAATATAGATTCGTTAAGCACAGATTATTATACTATAGCTCCTGATGATCATGAAATGACAAACAGATTCATCATTAATAGAGTCGGAAGAACGAGTAGAACAGCTAGAGGCAAGTTTCAATCTATTATTAAATTCTGATAAAAAGGGAATTAAAGGTTCTGAATTAAAATTTAATAATTATAAGATTAAATTACCAGAAATTCCACTTCCTCAATTTAGAGGAAAGTATGAGAAGTGGAATATGTTTAAAATAGAGTTTAACAATATCGTTATGAATAATGAAGAACTGTACGAGGTTCAGAAATTACATTATTTACATTCTGCATTAAAAAAATGAGGCTAAACTATTAGAAACTCCAGAAAATACATTTGATTCATTGTTTAAAGCATTAGAAAATAGATTTGAGAATAAACGAATAATTGGGAATATACATTTAAAGGTTGTATTAGATTATGAAAGAATTACACATGAGTCATCTAATGAATTAAGACGCTTAGTAGATGTCATAAACAAAAATATCAGGAAATAATCTCTCTGAGATTTTGCTTACAAATATAATTTTAGAAAAACTCGATAAAGAAACGAGAAAACAATTCAAACTGTCAATAAACACATCTGAAGACCCGAGCTTTGATAATTTAATGGAGTTTCTAGAAAAAAGAAGGCAATCGCTCGAAAGCAATTAATAGAAACATTTTAACTAGATCAAAAATCCCTAGTGAAATAAAATCGAAATCTTTGCTAGTAAATTCGAGTTCTAAGAAGCACTGTGTTAATTGTGATTCAATTCATCCTCTTTATAAATGTAATAAATTTCTTAGTATGCAGTTTGGTGAACTATTTGCTATCGTTAAAAAGCATAAGCTTTGCCATAACTGTTTTTCGCAATCACATTTAGCTGCTAATTGTGTGTCAAAATATTTATGTAACTAATGTAAATCACCTCATAATAGTCTATTACACAGAGATAAATCAATTGTTTCTAATAATGTATCTCGTCATTAAAAGGCAGAAAATGAGCAGACAGTTGGCCAGGGGAAAGGAACTCTGGCGCCTAACGTAGTTGTTTCACAAAGACTTTCAAATTGTTTTCTTGCTTCGAATAAAAGCGTTATCTTATCAACAGCAATAGTTGAAGTTAAAACTAGTAAAGGGAATTTTATTCAGGGAAGAAGCCTTTTAGATTCTTGTAGCCAAATTAATTGTGTATCATTTGATTTTGTAAAAAAAAACTGGGTTTGAAAAAAAAACAAAGGTTTTTGCTCCTGTATCTGGGCATGAATAGCCAGAGTGATTCTGAGTAAAAAAAAAAAAAAATTCTGAAATTCATAGCAAATTTTCTGAAAGGTTACAACAGAGGTGAGGAAGCAAGGGGGTTCCGCCACTTTGACGAAATTCGCGCTTTTTGCAATCCTTTGACGAAATTTGCTGTTTTTCTGTGATCTTTCAATGAATTATGCGATTTTTTCACAATCTTTTGACAAAATTTGAGGTCTTTTCACGATTTTTTGACAAATTTTGCAGTTTTTTCGCAGTCTTATGACAAATTTTGAAGTCTTTTCACGATTTTTTGACAAATTTTGCAGTTTTTTCGCACTCTTTTGATGAATTTTTTTAAATTTTTTTGCGATCCTTTGATGAAATTTGTGTGGTTTTTTTGGGGGGGGAAGAAATTCGTATTTTTTCTGCATTTCTTTGACGAAATTAGCATTTTTTCGCGATTCTTTGACGAAATTAGTGTTTTTTCTGAGACTCTTTGACGAAATTAGCGTTTTTCATCCTTTTCATCCCACGATTTTTCTGTGAACGATTTACTAAATCGATTTTTTTCAGCAACCATTTGTTGAAATTCGTGATAGATTTTATGTCAGAATTTAAAGTGAATGTAAGAATTTAAAGTCAGAATTTATATTTAAAGTGTCTATTGCAAAATCGAATCCACTATTTAGATCTGACAAAAAAAATGGGAGAAAATAGAGATAAGGTTCACTTGAGACATAATAGAAAAAAGTCTCATAAAAATGCTTAAAAAGGTATATTATTAATTTTTAGTTTAGACATTTAAAAGTAATAAGTATTATAACATAGCTTAGAAAAAAAGCCTGTGTGTTAAGTCTGATGGCTATTTAAACGTTTTAGTGGATGACAACTTTTATAAATCTACTTTCCATTTTAAGATCAATGTTTTCAGTAGTCAAAAAAGCTGGTAAATAGGTATTTCTGTTTATTTTATTGTCGCCTTTTTTGAGAAGTGTCAAATGACAATATACTTCTTGAAACGTGTAAAGACTCTACTGCTAAATTCAAATCATTCCAGGAATTCTTTGTAAAAAGCTTTACTTTCAATAAAAGATAATTGTTCATGTAGTGTTCTAACAAAAAAAATCAGATATCTAAGATTGCAAATATTTCAAAGAAATTATTTTGAACAGCCATGGGAAAGTATATTGTATTTATGAAACTACACCATATATTTATTTATAGTATGTAGCCGTCTGCTATTTCTCTCTCTCTCGCACGCGAGGAGCCAGCCAATAGCAATGAGGCGCATTTCCTCCCCCCGCGTTTTCTGCGGAGAGCTTTTGAAGTCACGTGACGCAGTAACATTCGAACTCACCAGAGAGCGGAGATATTCTTTCAGTGACGATGGCGAATATTTGACTATGTGTTGTTGTGTTAATAAAGTTTATTTTTCTACAAAACCTTCTGATTATTTGAGTCACCGAGATATTTTTATCATCTCCCTTCAATGCATTCTCTAAAATGGTGACCGCGGATTTTTGAACCTTCAACTATTTCATAGAACGTCGAACTATTCAACTGTTTCATGGAACGTTTTGTTTAACTAGCAAAATGGCAACTGCTGAAACATCTGCCGTAGTCATTCCACCCTATATCTCTGTGGACCCTACATTATGGTTTCATATGCTGGACAGCACGTTCGAATTAGCTACTCCTAAAGCTATCACTGAGTCGAAAACAAAATATAATTATGTTGTAGCGCATCTACCGCCTGCTACTGCTACTATGGTTCGAGATGTGATAATGAGTCCTGATCCAACTGATCCTTATCAGATTTTGAAAGCAAAAGTTATCGAACGTTGCGGAGAAAGTCGTACTTTAGAAATTCGGAAACTGCTAGCTGGAGAAAGCCTGGGTGACAGAAAACCAACTGAATTACTTCGATTAATGAAAAGACGGGCTGAAAGCCATAATATTAGTAACGATCTTCTTTTAGAACTGTTTACTCAACAAATGCCAACCACTGTGCAAACGATTCTAGCTTCCATTGAAAAAATTACTCCAGATAAAGCGGCGGATATTGCTGATAGAATAATTGAATTAACGCCTTCCAACATTAGTTCTGTTTCGATTCGAACACCAACAACTGAATCTCAGACACCACCAGCCATTGATATGCTCGTAAAAGAAATCCAAGCATTACGCCAAGAGGTCGCTCATCTTCGTCGTTCAAGAAGTGTATCTAGAAGTGATAACCATCAGCGTAATCGTTCTCAGTCCCGCCATAGGGATGCAACATTGTGTTGGTATCACCAAAAATATCAAGAAAAAGCAAAAAAGTGCCTAGCGCCATGTTCTTATTCGGAAAACCAGAAGCGGGAAGAGTAGCGGCGACGGACTTCTCCCCAGCACCTTCTCGTCGCCTTTTCGTTAGAGACAGAAATACAGGTATGTGTTTTCTAGTCGATTCTGGATCTGATGCCTCACTTGTGGCCGCGAATAAAAATGACAAAACTAAGCCTGTTCTTCAAACCTTTCGTGCTGCTAATGGCACAAAAATTAATGTGTATGGTCGTAAATGTATTAATATCAACTTAGGCCTACGCCGAAATTTTACATATTCTTTTTATATTTGTGATGTTTCATGTGCTATTTTAGGAGCTGATTTTTTGCATAATTTTAATTTAAAACTTGATTTACGGAATCGTCGTCTTATTGATTCCACTACTAATTTAAAAGCTCCTGCTATATTAAGTACTTGTAATATATTTTCTGTGAAACCCAATGTTGTAAATGATATATATGGTAAATTATTATTTAAATTTCCTGAAATCACGAAATTACCGGATCCTAATCAACCGGTTAAGCATAATACTGTGCATTATATAAACACTAAGGGGCCTCCAGTCGCTGCTAAGCCTAGACGGCTAGCTCCAGATTGGTTAAAAATTGCCAAAGCTGAATTTCAGCACATGCTACAACTCGGTCATATGAGACCTTCTAAAAGTAATTACTCTTCGCCTTTGCACCTGGTGCCGAAGAAAGGATCTGTCGATTGGAGACCTGTTGGTGATTATCGTGCTCTAAATGCACAAACTGTTAAAGAAAAATATCCTATCCCTTGTATCGCAGATTTCACTGCTGAATTACATGGTAAACAAATCTTCAGTCACATTGATCTTGTAAAAGCCTACCATCAAATTCCCATAAATCCTGATGATGTACATAAAACTGCGATTTGCACTCCATTTGGACTTTTCGAAAGCACTCGTATGCAATTCGGCCTTTGTAACGCTTCCTCAACTTTTCAACGATTTATTGATGACGTAATTCGTGACTTAGGATTTGTTTACGCATTTCTTGATGATTTTCTAATTGCATCAAATAATGAAACTGAACATTTAGAACACCTTGAGTTGTTGTTTTCTAGACTTAAAGAGTATGGCCTGTGTATTAATGTTGATAAATGTAAATTTGGCCAATCCACTATCGATTTTTTAGGATTCAAACTTTCAGCTGAAGGAATTGAACCCTTACCTAATCGTGTAAAATGCATCCTAGATTTCCCCCAGCCCTCTACCTTAACTCAACTAAGACGCTACTTAGGTCTTTTCAACTTTTATCGACGGTGCATTCCCAAAGCTGCCGATATTTTAGCTCCACTCGTTAAATTCTTAGAAGGACACAAAAATACGAAAAAACATCCCCGTTCCAATGCTAACAAAACTGAGCAATTGCAATGGAACGATGAAGCCATTCTTTCCTTCACTGCTTCAAAAGAAGCTATAGCTCGAGCTACATTATTACGACATCCAATTCCTGGCGCCCAGCTAAGCTTATGGGTCGATGCCAGCAATGTCGCAATTGGTGGATCTTTAATGCAACTCTCCGAAAACCAATGGGAACCAATAGCATTTTATTCCTGTAAATTAAATAAATCACAAAGAAATTGGTCTACTTATGATCGTGAATTATTTGCTATTTACTGTTCTATTAAAAAATTCAGACACATGCTAGAAGGTCGAAATTTCATTATTTATACAGACCAAAAACCCCTTACATTCGCATTTCAACAAAATCCTGATAAATGTAGCCCACGTCAATTGAGACATTTAGACTATATTTCACAGTTTTCTACTGATATTAGATATACTAAAGGCTCTGACAACATTGTGGCCGATGCATTATCTCGAATTGAGATAGATTCAATTTCTCCTAATGTGTTAGATTTTAAAGAGTTTGCCACTGCTCAGACAAATGATGAAGAGCTAAAACAACTTCTCGAATTTGACACCACTTCATTAAAATTAGAAAAACATTATTTTCCACTCGAAGATGTACATTTATATTGCGATATGTCACAAAAACATCCTCGACCATTTGTTCCTAAAAGTATGCGACAATCAGTTTTTTCAACCTTGCATTATTTCTCGCATCCTGGTATCTCAGCTTCATTAGATTTAATTTCTAAACGATTTGTATGGCCTGGCATGCGTAAGGACATAAAATCTATGGTTCGCAGCTGTACGAAATGTCAAAAAGCTAAAATCTTTCAACACACCAAATCACCAATTGGTACATTCTCTGAACCTGATGCTCGTTTTGCCCATATTCATATTGATTTTATCGGACCCTTACCATCATCCGATGGCAATCAGTATTGCATGACCATCATTGATAGGTTCACGAGATGGCCCGAAGTTATACCCACATCTGATATGACTGCAGAAACAACTGCTCGTACATTGATACACAGTTGGATCTCCAGATTTGGAACCCCTGTTACCATCACTACTGATCAGGGTAGAAATTTTGAGTCCACTCTTTTCAAAGAGCTTACAGATAGATTAGGATGTAAACGCATCAGAACTACAGCATACCATCCACAGTCTAACGGTTTTATTGAAAGATTCCATCGCCATCTTAAGAGTTCTCTTAAAGCTCACAATCAAATTCAATGGACTGAAATCCTCCCCATTGTCTTACTTGGTTTACGCACTGCTCTTAAAAATGATATCCAAGCGACCTGTGCTCAACTTGTTTATGGCACAAATATCAGACTACCCTCTGATCTCATAAACACTGAAACTATAAATCAACCACCTACTCTTACATACGTCACTGAGTTAACTGAAAAAATGAGAAAGTTAAATCCCATTGCCACTGCAATGCACGGCAATCCTAAAATTTATGTCAATCCCTCATTAAAAACCTGTTCACACGTGTTTCTTAGATCAGATAAAGTCAATCCTCCCTTATCACCCCCTTATACAGGACCTCATCGAGTGATTGACAGGTCTGAGAAAACGTTTGACTTGGAATTAAACGGGAAGCGCTGTACTGTATCTATTGATCGCATTAAACCTGCGTATCAATTAGCAGATTCTATTTCACCTTCCCAACCTCAAAAACAAAATGAGCCCATAAATATTCCAACTACTCCTGTCGAACACCCTATCACCAAATCTGGTCGTAAAGTTCGTTTTCCGAAACATCTCGTTACGGATTATATTGTTTAAAGCATTTGATGTATATAGTGTGCATACTATTTCCTTCTCAAAAGTATTGTTTTTCATGTAATGCATAATATATTTTCTATTTTTTTTTGCATCATATGTACTTTAATTTTACTCAAGACCTTTCTTATGTATCTTATTAATTGCTACCTTTTTGTAATCGCGACTTCGTCACTGGGGGCATACTCTGTAGCCGTCTGCTATTTCTCTCTCTCTCGCACGCGAGGAGCCAGCCAATAGCAATGAGGCGCATTTCCTCCCCCCGCGTTTTCTGCGGAGAGCTTTTGAAGTCACGTGACGCAGTAACATTCGAACTCACCAGAGAGCGGAGATATTCTTTCAGTGACGATGGCGAATATTTGACTATGTGTTGTTGTGTTAATAAAGTTTATTTTTCTACAAAACCTTCTGATTATTTGAGTCACCGAGATATTTTTATCATCTCCCTTCAATGCATTCTCTAAAAGTACTATAGTAATCAAAAGATTGTTTATTAAGATTTTCAAGGTATCAATGTTTCACTATGTAGAGCATTTTATTCATGGAACATAAGACATAGCTTTTACTAAAAATGTTTAAATTATTTCAATTTTCTACATAATTACTGTAATTATTTAATTTAAATTATTTTAAAATGAAGTTATATTACTAATATATCCAACAATGTTCATTTTTATCAATAAATTTGCATGTATGTGTAATAGGAAAATATATTTTTAAAAAAAACGCAGTTTAAACCAAAAAAACCTGGTTTAAACAAAAACGGGTTTTTTACCAATCCTGCTTTATGATTAAGTATAAAAATCAGAGAAAGGGAAATTATAATAAAATTTGTGTCACAATTTTTGTTTGTCTCGCCACAAAGGCAATCCATTTGGACATAGTGACAGTTTTAAAATCTGAATCATTTATTGCCACACTGAAACGATTTTTCAATAATGGAACTACTTTTGTAGGCACAAATAAAGAATTGAAGAAATGACATGCCAGGTATGTAAACCCGATGATGCTTTGTCTAATTATTTGGCCTTTGAGGCCGTTAATTGGAAATTCATCTCTCCTCGTTCACCCAATTTTGGTGGATTATGGGAGGATGGGATAAAATCCTTTAAATATCATTTCAAAAGAATCTTAGGCAATTCTCAAGTCACACTCGGAGAATTTTGAAGATTAACCACAGAAATTGAAGCAATTTTAAATTCTTGTCCCTTAGTACCTTCGTCGTCAGATCCAAGTGAAATTCAAGTCTTGACCCCTGCACATATTTTGATAGGCCGACCAATTACTTCAATTCCTGAACCGGATTTGACCAAAATTAATGATAATAGGTTGTCTCATTGGCAAAAATTAACAAAAAAGACCCAACTTTTATAGGAAAAATGGAACACAGAATATTTAGTTAATTTACAACAAAGAAACAGGTGATACATTGAGAAAGAAAATCTAAAGGAAGGATGTATGGTCATCCTATAAGAGGATGATTTACCTCCCGGTAAATGGGTATTACATGTCCTTAAAGTAATATGTGGCTCTGATTAACAAAAAAAAAAAAAAAAAAAAGTCAGAGTTTTACAAATTAAAACTGCAACAGGTATAGTTACGAGGTCTGTCTCAAAAGTGTCTCCTCTTCCGTTAGAGGATTGCTGATTTCTATTATCTTGAAACATTTAACTAATTGTATTAATATCATCGTTATTATACATTTTTATTTTGAACAGTTTATTATGTATATCAAATTTATTTTGAGTTTAACAGAACGCAATTCTTGGTTTCATATTTTCACATAGAACCTAAACCTAACAGTTATCATACCTATATATTTTCTTTGATTAAATATTATTAACTTGTTAAATTTATTAGATTGCTACATTTATTGAGTACTAATTTTGATATTTGTCTCTTAGAATATGTTTGTATTAGAATTTATCTATTTCTCATTTTGAAAAACTTATGTGCATAGTATTTGGAAGTAGTATATTTGTAATTTTTCAGGAAGTAGCATATATTGTTTTTAGAAATTTAATTCCTATTGTTCGTAATTGTTTATTGTTATATTTAGTATTATTATTTTGAAATGTTGGCACATGTCAACGGGGGCGGTATGTTATGGCTTCTCTTAACCTTCGCGCGCGCCTCCAGGGCTCATTCTACTGTAATTTAGGTTTTGCAGTTTGGCGACATCTAAGAATCGTCAGTTGTTTGCTTATCGATGATCTATGCGGGCCTATGGTGTGTTTGCTGGATCCACATTTCTCGGAATAATGTATATAAACCTGTAAATAATATTTTTGTATATCCAATACTCACACCATTCGACACTTAACAGGGTCAAAACCATTTTCCTTTTTTCAAAGATATTTTGATTGTTTTAATAAAGTTTATGATGTATATTTATTACCTTACTAATTGATTAAGATTGTTTATGAGATTAGAAGCCAGAAACATCAGTTTATTTAGCAAATTTTAATGTATTTCAATTACAGTATATTACGGTGTACAGCGTGCTCTAGCGCTAATGTGTACATACAATTTGAGACTGTATTTTTCTATTTTTTGGTATATTTGCTGCATTAAGAGCACCCTCTTTTTTGCAAAGAAACCTTCATGTGATATAGTATGAAAATACAATAAAGATTATTAAAAACTATAATAACTACTACTAATAAAGAAAATAAGCAAATGCAAATTGAAGATTTACACTACTGACAAGCCTCTCCACAAACAATCACATCTTCTCATCTTGTCCATTAATAAAGAAATCTCAATTCTTAAGTTTGGTTTTTAAGCTTTCATTTTTAAAATTAGAATATATGTAACACACACCTGTGAATATACCTGTGTTTGACCAATTTTCTTGTTTCACAAGTGCTGATTATAAGAACGATAATGCAGCATATCAATTTGATCGGCTAGCAACACCATTGTAGCTTTTTCATATGTTAATTAGTATTTAAATAATAAAGTAAAACATTCATCAAACCTACAGTGGTGTTATGGGTGCTTCATAAAAATAATAAAAAAAAGAGAGAGTTGTCCACCTCTCAAAGCGAAAAATCTGAAGATTTTTTTCTAGAAATCAGAAATCTTTTTTTTTTTTTTTTTTTTTTTTTTTTGACAATTTCCCCACTCCACCCCACATGTAATAAACCTCTAACACTGGCCTAATTAGTACTTGTGGTAAAAAAAAAATAAATAAATAAATAAATAAATGAAATAATTGCTATTGAAATAAGAATAGCATATACATACCAATTGCATTTTCAATGTATCGATATTAGTTAAAAAGAATTCAAATATATTTTTTTATTTTCAAGTTAAAGTTTATATACGCTTATGACAGGAAATTCTTAAGAACATGACAGAAAGAAGAATGTTAAATAAGTGTGTGTGAAAATAAAAACATAAAATCAATGCTTATCTACCAACCTCTGTTGAGAATGCCAACTTGGCGATGCTTGCCATTTTCTGTTAGTCGGCATTGTGGCAACCCCCTTTTTATTGTTTTCCGATTTTCTTTTCAGTGTAGATGTAAAGTTTGTTTTGAACCGGTCTGACGGTAATAATGGAACTCTCAAATGAGAGTAATAATAATATTAATATACCTATATATTTGTAAATAAAATGTACATAGTTGTTTTTTTAAGAAAGAAGTTTAATTTGAACTGTAGAGTGTGTTTACTTATTCAAGTTACGAATTTTATTTACAATATATTAGAACTAAGTTATGAAGACGTTTTTATTCTTCGAAGCACTATGAAATAATTTGAATTTACCGAACCTGCAGTCTGAAGGACAACGCAACAACCTCCTTTCAGTAACATTAAAATCAACAACTATAAGCAACTTCAGCTAAGTTTATTTCCATTAAATAAATATGATTTCTTATATGTAAATGTTTATATATTTACCCTTAGATTGTTCTGAATGGGAGTTCCAGTCAAGACTAGACGATTTTTTGCAGGGATATCATAAACAGCTTTTGTAGTCTTTGTTGGATTTTTGATTTTATGGCCTTCATCTAAAATTACATAGTCCTGTAACAAATACAATATGTATTAGAAAATCTTTTTAATACAAATTAAGATGTATACATAAACAGAACAAGAAATTTAAATCTATATATAACAAACCATGATCATGAATATGATTTGAAGACAAAAAGTAAAATCTGAAAAATACTTGTTGACAATATATCTTCATTAGCCCTCTAAATAAAACTCAAACTTCAGAAATTGCTTTTGTAATCAAAAACAAAATAAAAGGAGGTAAGAAAAGGTTTGATGTCAACTAATTTGTCTTGGTTCTTGTTCTATAGCTTCAAATTCATTCGGAGACATCTTTAACTAACAAAGAATATTTATTAAGGAAATGGTACACTTCCTTATTAATGACGATTACATAACACAAACTATTTACACTGAAAACAAACTACCAGTCAAGTCAATAGTTCATTGTGCTTAGCACCATCTGGTGGTCTCTTCTCATTTCACAACAACTTCTGCCGGGAAGGTATGCCCAGAGACGAGAATTCAAGAGGGCAAAGAAGCTGCACCAGTCTTCTGATAACGGCTTCGCTAGGTAACCCACTGTACATTAGGGTGGAACTTAAGTATAGGGTAAAAAAAAAAAAAAAACTTTTTTGTTTTAATGTGTAATAGTGAAAACTTTTTTCCTTTTTGGATGTCTAAAATTTTGGCTGAAAAGGTTTTTTTAAATTAAGTTGTTATCCGGTTCCTCAAGGAGGTCAAAGTTTTGAAATTTCAGTATAAAGTAACTTAAAGTAAACAACGTAGCTGTTAGCTCATATCTACTTTTATTTTGCAAACTAGGGGGCTCGGCCCCCTACGAGCTACGCTCGCCAACCCCCGTCCAGACACCGCAGACTCTAAATGCACGCTAATTTGATCAGCTTTAAAAAGATATCGAAAGATTGAATTATAATTTAAAAAACAGAGGCGATCTCCCTATAAACGAATTTCTATTCATATCTCTTTGATTGGGGAATTTTAACGCCAAATCCACTGTGGTACTACTTGATTTTTTAACAAAGCGAAAAGAAAGTTCTTTTAAATGAGACATTTTAAATTAATTCTCAAAATATCAAATAAATGTCTAGCGCAATTTCTAAATTTAAACTTTTTTGCAATATTATTTTGTGTTCATTTTATGTAGTAACTATAATGTGACGTAAATATGACGTAATTTCTCCTAAGACTTCTAACGCATGTTAATGAATTTATTATTTTACAATATCCTTTCTCTTTTAAAATTCACGTGTATACTTTTTATGACGTAATTTTTAATAAGTTCCTGCTTTTTATATGTAATTATTTAATTCTAATTTGAAAGTTTTTTTCCTGTTTATAATAGTCACGTGTAAATAAATTTTTAATTTGAAGCAAACATTATTGCTTGCGCTTTTTATACAGTTGGCAACAGTTTAAATTAGTACAATTTTCTGAAATCTGTAAAAAATATCTCTAGAAATGCTGAAAATTTGAATTTAAAATAGAAATAAAACCTGAAAAAATGAGTCAAAATAAAAAAATTAATGCAATCTGCACTCCGGCAAATTCTAACGCATAAAATGATCTAAAAATGATTACACTGCCATGTATAGTTTTTGCTGCTATAAAACTTTTTTAGTGGAACGATTTTGTCCAACTTTAGCATTAAATAACTCTTAAAATAATTCTTCGATTTGAAAACTGTCTGCATCAGCGTGTTTATCAAACATTTCTGTATAAAACCACCAATTTTCATATTTTTGTATGCATTATTTTTGTTAATATTAACGAAGAAAGGCCTCCAGTCACAAAAAAATCAAAACCGGCGGCGGCGGTGACAGCGATAGTTACTTTTTTTTAGAATAGAGAGATACTATCCAGAAGTCACCACGAGGAGGTGGTTAAATATTGACTTCCACCCTCCTTACCTCCCTTTGTTATGGATTAATTCAATTGGATATTCAACCTACTGTCTTTTTAGACAAACTTTGTCATTACATTGTGGGAATTCAACTTTCCCAAGATTCAGCCATCTTTTGCTTAATATTTAAAGACTGTTGATGCAGCTCGCAGGACAATTTTGACACATGTTTCCACTGTTTGAGTATGACAAGGAAAATCTAAAATTCAGGTGTATCCCCTGTTTGTACTTTAAGTTCTTCATCCGATCAGTCTGTCAAGATAGGATCAATGTTTTTATAGTCTATAATTTCAATATGTTTGCATTTTTTCAAGTCACTTTCTTATTGGTCCAGAAAATCCTTTTGTACCCGTAGTTTTTCCAGCAAGATGTTGAAATAAGTATCTAAGAAAAAAGTTCATTTACATGTAATAATCAAATTATCCATTATAAAGTTTTCAGGATATTGCTTCTGATGTTTTAACAACTTCAGATTAGCATCCTGCATTAAAGGCGTTTCTGTTTCACCCAATAACTTTCAAACTTGAATTGTCTGTATTATTATTTTGAAAATACACCAAAATTGCAGTGGCAGTGGCTATATTAATATAAGAAGAAGATGTCAATGAAATATGACCAATATATTTTTATCCTAGTTTTTGAACTAAGACCAGGTGTTCGTCTTTAATGATTCTTAGTTATACTTTTTTCCCTCTGCTTCAGTTATCATAGCGTTATCCTTTCTGCCATCAAAATACTAACCTTCTAAAATTAACTCTTTCGTCTTTTCTGTTCTTTCAAATTCTTCCTTTTCTTTTCTCTTTGTCGTCTTCAAGTCCTTCTTTCAGTTACCTTTTCTTTATTATCATCAGAAATACCCATATCTTCAAAGGTGCCATTTGCAATAATGTTTGCAGTTCTGTCTAATACTCCGGATCTTTCACCTTGTTGATTACCAAATTCAGGTTTAGAAAAATAACCGATTGAACTATTTCCTTTCGAACTACTTTATACACTTGACGATCATTCAATCAAAACATCATTTTTTTTTTTTTTTTTTTTTTTTTTTTTTTAAATAACTTTTTTCCTTGATATTTCCTTTTCCAGTCTTGTCACACATTTTTTGTAGTTTTTATATCTATTGATCCTATTGCCATCATCCTATCTCTCTTTGGTCTTTGAGAAAGTGACGTTCTTGTTCTGATACACGATAATATTTAGTGCTTTTACACAAAGAAATGTTTTTTTGCAGGATTACCTAACATTTTGCAATTTTATATTGGATGTGGGATTATTCTTTCTAATCTTAATATTTTTCTTCAAATTTTGGCATTTCTCGCGCTACTCTCTAATCATTTTTTATGATTTGTGTATCAGAAACCGTTGGAATTGAAGGTCTCAGCAATACACTTTTAATTGAATCATCAACAGCTTTAGATATTTTAGAAATAGTGTGTACCAGATTCCAGCTGTCAGATTTTAAGTTAAATTGAACCCAAAAATAATGTTTCATAACATCTTCATATGTTCGTCAAAGATGACAGTCTAATGTTAATTGTTTTGGTTCACGAAATACAGGACACTTCAACAATTATCTAGATTTAGGTACGTTAACAGACTTTTGACACAGAATGTTTATTGAAAAATAATTAAAGAAACTGTTAACACACGTTAAATCGGACTAACTTGTTATGCGTCGCAGCGAAATAAATCAGAGACAATGAAAGCCGACGCCCACGACACTGGCTTCTACAAAAGTCAAATAAAGTGGGGCTAACTTTTCTCAGGCACTCAAACAAAATTATTCTCTTTATTACAGGACATTAACACTTAATTAATTTAATTTGCAAAATATAAATTTAACAATAAGCTTAAAAACTTTTCATGCAATTATTGGCTTTTTTTTTGTTTTTTAGGGAAAATCAGGGACTTTGAGGAACCGGAAAATATCATTTTAAAATTAAAAGAAAAATATTTTCTTTTTATAGAGTTAAAAAGGAAAAAAATAATCACTATTAGAATATAAAATTCAAAACTTCGTTTTTTAGTTCCACCCTACTGTACATGCTCTCAGGGCTGCCAGCAACTTTGGTACTTAGGGACCTAATGACTAAAAATTAGGGGCTTTTTAGGGGCAGAAAGTCTTAAATAGGGACCTTTTATGGACCTGAAAAATAAACATAATGTTTATGCAAATCAAATAATATATCAAATACAATTTTTAACAATGAAAAAAATATACCAAATATATTTTTTTTTTTTTTTAACTTTTTTAATTAGAAAAAATATTTACAGATTTTTCACAAATTAACCTTTTTTAAGTTTCTTACTCATAAAAATTGTAATTATTTTTCTTTTATTTATAACACTATACAAGCTATCAGCTTTATCCTTTTGTACTTTCAGTTCCTTGTTTGCTGTTATACCAGCTGTAATCAAATTTTGGAAACTTCAGCTTCAGTTACGTTTCTTTTTGCTAAAACAATTTTCAACCTTTTGTTGCCTTCAGTGATTAAACTGTCCGATACAGTTACTTCTTCAGTCACATTTTTGTTTAAATCTTCTAACTTTTTTTCACTGCATTTTTATTTTCTTCAGCTTTTTTTTTTTCTGAACTTCAAGTTGTACTTTCCTTTTTTTTTCTTTTCATTTTCTAGGTAATTCTGATAGTTTTGATATGCAACATTAATCTTTTTTTATCATTTTGCTAGTTATCGGTACTAGGGCAGCATGAATTTCATAATGATGTTTTAAAACATCTGCTATGTTTAGCCTAGCATTTAGCATATGTTCTTTCATAGAGGTTCGGTCTTAAAGAATTTGATTTGAAAGTGAAAATCCTCGCTCTACATCTGCACTGCCATGGTACAAACGTAGGCTACTCTTCAAAAACAGAGAGAGATTCAAGTATTGCCTCCATTTGTCTCTTCTGCATTGATACAAGTTGCGCAAAATGAATCTATTCTATTCACTTCCGATTCTCTTTGACTGAGCTTACAAATTTTTCATTCATCTAAGGGGGCATAAATTTCAATGTTTATAGACAATTTTTGTCCAAGTTTAGCAATATTTTTAGATTTTTTGGAGTACTTTTGAATTCTGGGTTCAAGCAACTGAGATATTTCAAGTTTTTATTTTGCAATATATCCTTATTGAAAAGATACTTACCAGAGGCTACATAATGGCATTGGACATCATTTAAAAAATAACCTCTATCTCTTTCAGATAATTGCAGTTATTGGTTCCTAGCTTATCTTCAACAAGATGTGCTATGACTATCTATGATTGATCCTGTCTTCTATTATGCCCAGTTATGTGCTGCCCTCTAGGGCATTAAATTTTTAACAAATCTAGGCTCTCAGATAAATTTTGTAAAAATCTCAGAAAAAAATTAATTTAGACACATTTATAGAGAAAAAAGGGACTTTTAGGGACCTCTTAGCAAAAAAAGAGACTTTTAGGGAACAAGTTAAAAAATAGGTACCTTTTAGGAAAATAGGGACCAACTGGCAGCCCTAGCTCTTGTTCGACCATCACATCCGGGATAAGTTTGGATTATAATACCCATTTTCCAGATGAGTTGTGGCCTATTGTCCTTTATGAGAATGACTGCGTTTTCTTTAAGTTTGCTTGATCGGTCAATCTGTTGTTACTGGTGAGCTGATTTCAATTCTAGAAGATAATTAGATTTCCAGAGTTTCCAAACTTGAGTCAGCCCCACCAGTGGGCGAGAGGTTCTGCTCTCAAAGCTGGTAGATGGGAGGAGCCGGGTTCGAACCCAAACACACCTATCGGCCTAATCGTTCGGAGTTTTCTTCAAACCTTGGATTTCCATGTGCAAGTACAGGTTAGGTTCCCTTAGAAAGACCACCACGGAGGGCACTCCCCCCTCGGGCCCATATCCCTCGAGTAGATAATCGGCCGTCAAAATCAACCCGACCCAAACTTGAGCCAAAATAGTTTCTTGATGTTTTCTTATTTTCATTATTTGGTATTCATTGGATTGAAGAACTTATCATTTATTGAGGTAGAGTGAGCAATCTTATACCAATTAGGAAACAGCCAGGTGTGAAGGATTCTGGTACACGAGGATCGCTGAAAACATAGGTGAGAGGTCTAGAATTGAGAATCACTTCTACTTCAATCACAATTACTTCCAGTACTTGAAAGGAAACTGAAGTTTTTTCCATGAATTCCTTTCAAAGACATTTTCACTGATCTTACAAGGTGCTCTCAGAAACTTTTCCACCAAGCTGCTCTTTCAACAATAAAACTTTATTTGACAGACAATTCACAAAACAAATCTTGCACTTCTTCATTTTTTATAATCTTCCATAGTAAAGCTAATTCTCGTTTTGCCTTATGGAGTGTTTTTGCATTACCGTTGTAGATAATACTGCAAATTTCTCATCTTTCTACAAATTTTCTGAAGACTTGAATGAATGCTTTTGTGGTCGAGTCAAGAGTTAATTCCAAGTGTACTGCCCTAGTTACAGCACATGTAAAGAGCAATTTAAATATCAAACTGTTGATTCTTTGTCTGGCTCTTAAAATCCAAGTTCTAGAGATGAAAATCAGCAGCTGCCACTCGCCACATGGTGATTAAAGTTGTTAAATTGGTAATTAAAAACTCGGCCATTGATCGCTACCCTAGTCGCCACTCGCCAAGTGGCGATTAAAAAATCTGTTATCGATCGCCAAGTGAAATAACTTTTCCCATGGAAATATGCGTCTCTACTTTGATTACATCTAATTAACAAACTGGTCAATTCTTTTTTCTACCAGGTGCAGGCAGATTTTAATGACTTAGCTGTATTTTCATTATTTCGGCTTTTTGCCAAGTTCCTTCTTTTCAGTTGAATTTTTTTCTTCAAGAAATACAAAATATATTCATTCATTATTTTCAAGAAATGCAAAATATATTCATCAGTATTCCACATGCATTTCAAGTAATTTATTACTTTTTTTCCACCGGATGCAAGTGGATTTTAAGGACATTGCAGTATCTTCAATATTTCGACTCCTGTCACATGCACAGCAGTTAGATTATTTTTCTTCAAGAGATACTGTTTAATCCTGCGAAATATACTCACTAGCTTAGATTTCAATGGTATGTACTGAATGTAGTATGTTAATAACACATTAACTTATTAAATAAAATCCAAATAACATTTTATTGTGTTTTATTTGTTTGTTTTATTGTATACACTTAGCTGTTTGAATTTTGATTTAGTTATTTTTTTATATAAAGAAAGTAATAGTAATTTGATTGATATTTGTATTTATGAACATACACAAATTAACAGATTTTGTGATTTTAAAGTAATTTCTTGAATTTTGATTGCTTCTCTATTCTTATCATGAATAGTTGGCTACTATAAATCTTGCCAAACCTTTTAAATTGACTAGAAAATAATTTCACTGCAGGTTGTCATGTTAGTGGTACACAGTTTTTACTGTATTACTAAACAAACAAAACTTCAAAAATACTTTAGTTCTCAAAGTTTTAAACTGTTTTAAAACATTAGGAATCTTACAAAACATAGACTAATCAAATTTTTATAATATTCTTGTTTATGAATTTTAAAAAAGCAGAAAAAATGAACCATATCTCTTTTAAATAATACCTACATTCTATATAGAAAGCTAATATTACAAACCCAAACAAACTCTGAACCATCCATCTCAGTCAAAAGATTTACATTGTTGACAATCATGCCATAACTAGTTAGCAATACATGACCTCTTCGTTGTACTTTCAGTTTATTTCTTTCACGCTCTTTCTTTGTGCCAGAATGGAAGTCATGAACTGCAATACCAGGGCACCTATTTATTAAAAGAATTCACATATTATTCAGCATGCAAAGCTTTAAAACACACACACACACACACACATATATATATATATATATATATATATATAATAAAGATGAAATCACAAATATATGAACAAATTGGTAAAATTCTAAAGATGAACAAGATATCAACATAGGAAACCAGTATGTAAAATATTATATAATTACATTATATAATTACAAATCATCATCTATTTCCAATTACTAAAATTAAATTAATAAATTTAGCTACAATTCATAACTCTGACATACATTATACAAAATAAAGATGGAACCTTAAACTAGTAATTCAGAATAGAGCACAATACACTAATGCACTAGCACATTGCAGACAACTAATCCATATAAAACATATGAAAAACAACCATATTCTGATAAAAGACAAAAGATACAAATAACCAGCGGAATAATGTTGAACCATTAAAAGACGTATCGTAAACAAACAATAGATCAAATGGATGGATGTAGCCGGATGCTTATACAGCATTTCACTTTTTCAAGGGTACACAAAATACATATATAGGCAAAAACATAGTCGATTTCTGTAATAGAATCCAGCAATAAGCTAAAAATTGAATTCCATTATGTACCCAATCGAGTATACACCAAAAAGTACAAATTTACCATGCCAAATAGATTAAATAAATAACAGTGATGGAACAGCATGGACCTCATTTTGGAGCAGAAAAAAGCCATTTTGGAGCAGCAAAAATGCTCATTTTGGAGCAGAAAATAACTATTTTGGAGCAGCAAAAAGGCTCATTTTGGAGCAGAAAATAACTTTTTTGGAACATCAAAACACCATTTTGGTATTCTTTGACGAAATTCACATTTTTTTTGCAATTCTTTGACGAAAGTCGCGTTTTTTCCACAACTCTTTCACAAAATTCTCAATCCTTTCATGAAATTCGCATTTTTTTCGGACCCTTTGTTGAAATCAGCGGGTTTTTCGAAATCTTTTGACAAAATTTGTGGTTTTTCACTATCCCTTGACGAAATTAGCGTGTTTTTCGAAATCTTTTGCAGAAATTTGCAGTTTTTTGCGATCTTTTGAAAATATTTGCGGTTTTTTGCGACCTTTTGAGGAAATTTGTTGTTTTTCGTGCGATCTTTTAATGAAATTCGCGTTTTTTCACAATCTTTTGACCCCATTTTGTTCGTTTTTTGACGAAATTAGCGATCCTTTGACAAAATTCACGTTTTTTTTCATGATCCTTTGACAAAATTCGTGCGTTTTTTGCGATCTTTTGACGAAATTCGCGTGTTTTTTGCGACCTTTTGATGAAATTTGTGTTTTTTAGCGATATTTTAACGAAAGTAGCATTTTTTCATGATCTTTTGACACTGTTTTGTTCGGTTTTTGACGAAGTTAGCTATCCTTTGGCAAAATTCACGTTTTTTTTTTCTTTTTTCGTGATCCTTTGACGAAATTCGCGTGTTTTTCGCGATCTTTTGACGAAATTTCCTTTTATTTGCGCTCTTTTGATAAAATTTGCGGGATTTTTTCCCGCGTTATTTTAACGAAAAAGCGTTTGTTCACGATCTTGTGACCCCGTTTTGTTCGTTTTTTGACGAAATTAGCGATCGTTTGACAAAATTCACGTTTTTTCTCGCGATCCTTTGACAAAATTTGCTTGTTTTTCGCGATCTTTTAACGAAATTCGCGTGTTTTTTGCGACCTTTTAACGAAAGTAGCATTTTTTAGTGATCTTTTGACCGTGTTTTGATGAAGTTAGCGCTCTTTTGACAAAATTGACGTTTTTTTTTCGCGATCCTTTGACGTAATTCGCATGTTATTCGCGATCTTTTGACGAAAATTTCGTGTTTTTCACGATCTTTTGTCGAAATTTGAGGCCTTTTGATGAAATTTGCAGTTTTTTTTCTCTATTTTTTAAATAAATTAGCATTTTTTAACGATCTTTTGACCGTGTTTTGTTCGTTTTTAGACGAAATTAGCGATCTTTAGACAAAATTCACGCCTTTCTCGCGATCCTTTCACGAAATTCGCTTGTTTTTCGCGATCTTTTGAGGAAATTCGCGTGTTTCTCGCGATTTTTTGAGGAAATTCACGTGTTTTTCGCGATTTTTTGAGGAAATTCACGTGTTTCTCCCGATCTTTCGACAAAATTTACGTTTTATTCGCGATCTTTTAACGAAATCACGTTTTTTCACGATCTTTTGACCACGTTTTGTTCGTTTTTTGACGAAATTAGCGATCCTTCGTTAAAATTCACTCTTCTTTCGTGATCATTTGAGAAACATCGCATGTTTTTCGCGATCTTTTGACCGAATTCGCATGTTTTTCGCAATCTTTTGGCGAAATTCGGGTGGAAAATGATCGATTTGGCTCAAGAATTATTATTGAATTGGCGCAGTTTTGTTGAAAAATGATAGTTTTGGCGTAGAAATGCGCAGCATTATCGATTTGGCGCAATTGGAGCACCTGTTCCATCACTGAAATAATTATTTAAAAAAAAATAAATAAATAAAAAATGCAATTTAACAAATTACAACGACCATTTGGAAAATGATTTTTTCAAAGACTAAAATTTAAGACATTAAAAATAGCACGGAGTTGATCATACATTACGTACACCATGAATTAAACATTAATAGTGTTATTACACGTAAAAATTGCAAGCGACAGAAATCGCCTGGGACTCGTACATATTATCCACCTGAAACTTACGTATTATCTAAGCCTTTCATTGGCTGTTTGGGAAAAGGCTTTTCCATCGTCAGATTTCCAAATAAATCTGACGGCCAATTTTAAATGAAATTTATTTCTTAAACTTCTAAACATCCCACAATATTACTTTTTATATCGTCGTATAGAGAAAAAAATGTATTTTTAAATGCAATTTGTTTGAAAGCTGTATCTCAATTTTTTTCTGAGTTATTAATTTTTTTTTGTAGTTTTTATTACTTTTTTGTCATAGTGGCAAAACTCTGTTGGAAGTAAAGGGAAATACAGATTACTGTATAGACCAATCAGAAAATGAATAAAATAATGATTAAACCAATAAAAACATTCAGATATGCTTTTGATATCCTACCCTGATGAGGACAATAACCATTTTTCCAAATGGTTAAAAAATTAATACATTATCCGTAATGATGAACAAAATGAAAAAAAAAAACTATAACAATTTAAATTAATGACATACATAGCAAGAGAATTGCTATGACCATATTACAACTCTAACATGTAACCAATTTTAGCACAGCAAAAATTCCGCCTTATTAATTGGTACAGTTAATTTTGAATACGGTTGCAAATCTTCACTTCTTGCAGAAAATCTTAACATTCTTATAAATATAACAATTATAATTAACAATTAGTCTATATAATAAAAATTATATGCTATTTTAATTATCCTGGAATAAATTATAACAAAAAGTAATTAAAGAAGTATATTTATAAATTAAACATGTAATAATTAAGAGATGTATTAAAAGATGGCATCATCATTATATTAGAATTGAATAAATATTTAATGCTGTAATCTAGCGGAACTTCATAAAATTATAAGGTTAATAATGTCTATATATGAATACTATCAAGTCTAAAATAAGTAGAAATTGATAGTGGTGCCATCTATTGTAGATTAGCAAATATAACTGTAGAAAAATTGCTTATTTAACATATTGCTAATATTTGAACTAGACCGTGAGGCGAAACTCAGAAACTCTATATAAATCACATTTCGTTTGCCAACCCTGACAACTATATGATTTGATTTTTTTTTGTTTTATAAGTTAATAATTAAATAAAATCATTAATGTTCACCAAAAACCACATGCACATAACTTTAGAATAAGCTGAATAATTTGGAACTATATCACAATTGTCTAATCACATCTTTTGTCATATTCTGCCTCAAGATGGCGCTGTTTCATAAATTTTAACACATCAAACTATTAATATACGTATCATTGTTTTTATTTAAACATAAATTAATAATACTTAACATAATACTAAAATTAATAAACAAAGAAATGAGCTAAAACTAATGATTTTAAAATCTTTATATCATAATATAAACCAAAACATTGTATACCTCCGCCGAATGACTTCTATTGTAAACATTGAAATAAAAGCAGACAGATCGTTCATTCAACAACAAAGTATGAACACAAACACGTAGTTACGACATTAAGGTTTCTATTTTAAATATTGGTATGAAATATAAGAAATTTCAGTGGTAAACATGTAACACAGTACTAAAAACAAATGATTTTACTTTTTTTTTTCTTTTTACAGATTAACAGGACAAATGCACAACACAAACTTCCTTATATTAATATCAAATGAGGCAAATAAATAATTTCTGCTTAAGTCTAATCAAAATGTGCCACATTTGTTTTGTTTGCTAATCAAATTAATTAAAATCTGTAAAAGAATTTATATTATACAGTTCAAATGTTGAAAAATAAAACAATGTTGCTACGTTACTGCTGGTACCTGTATTTAATTTTAAAACAATTATATTTGGAGAAACAATTTGAGTTACATTTCTTGTGATGACATTTAGATTTCTATTTTTAGAACTAAATAAAAATTGATATGAATTATCAATACTAAAAACAAATGCTTCCCCCCCCCCCCCTTCTACAGATTAATAGGGTTAATACACAATACAAATTTCTCACAACTTCCTAATTATTTAATATCAAATGAGACAAATATGCTAAAGCACACAACATTTAAAGTCTTTAAATATCCTTTTTTTGTTTATTCTATTTGTAAATGTTTAGTAAAGCAAATAAATAACCAGACATAAACAAGAAAAAAGAAAAACGTTCAAAGGTATACGATGCTGGAACAATTATTTAAAAATATATATATACATAATAGATAACTTTTTGAATGCAAAACAGTAGTAGCAAGAAAAAAGAAAAACGTTGAAAGGTACACGATGCCAGAACAATTATTTAAAAGGAAATATATACATAATAGATAACTCTTTGAATGGAAAACAGTACTAGTAGCAAGAAAAAAGAAAAACGTTGAAAGGTGCACGATGCTGGAACAATTTTTTAAAAGGAAATATATACATAATAGATAACTCTTTGAATGCAAAACAGTACTAGTAGCAAGAAAAAAGAAAAACGTGGAAAGGTACACGATGCCAGAACAATTTTTTAAAAGGAAATATATACATAATAGATAACTTTTTGAATGCAAAACAGTAGTAGCACGAAAAAAGAAAAACGTTGAAAGGTACACGATGCCAGAACAATTTTTTAAAAGGAAATATATACATAATAGATAACTCTTTGAATGCAAAACAGTAGTAGCACGAAAAAAGAAAAACGTTGAAAGGTACACGATGCCAGAACAATTTTTTAAAAGGAAATATATACATAATAGATAACTCTTTGAATGCAAAACAGTAGTAGCATGAAAAAAGAAAAACGTTGAAAGGTACACGACGCCAGAACAATTTTTTAAAAGGAAATATATACATAATAGATAACTCTTTGAATGCAAAACAGTACTAGTAGCAAGAAAAAAGAAAAACGTGGAAAGGTACACGATGCCAGAACAATTTTTTAAAAGGAAATATATACATAATAGATAACTTTTTGAATGCAAAACAGTAGTAGCACGAAAAAAGAAAAACGTTGAAAGGTACACGACGCCAGAACAATTTTTTAAAAGGAAATATATACATAATAGATAACTCTTTGAATGCAAAACAGTAGTAGCACGAAAAAAGAAAAACGTTGAAAGGTACACGACGCCAGAACAATTTTTTAAAAGGAAATATATACATAATAGATAACTCTTTGAATGCAAAACAGTAGTAGCATGAAAAAAGAAAAACGTTGAAAGGTACACGATGCCAGAACAATTTTTTAAAAGGAAATATATACATAATAGATAACTCTTTGAATGCAAAACAGTAGTAGCATGAAAAAAGAAAAACGTTGAAAGGTACACGACGCCAGAACAATTTTTTAAAAGGAAATATATACATAATAGATAACTCTTTGAATGCAAAACAGTACTAGTAGCAAGAAAAAAGAAAAACGTGGAAAGGTACACGATGCCAGAACAATTTTTTAAAAGGAAATATATACATAATAGATAACTTTTTGAATGCAAAACAGTAGTAGCACGAAAAAAGAAAAATGTTGAAAGGTACACGATGCCAGAACAATTTTTTAAAAGGAAATATATACATAATAGATAACTCTTTGAATGCAAAACAGTAGTAGCACGAAAAAAGAAAAACGTTGAAAGGTACACGACGCCAGAACAATTTTTTAAAAGGAAATATATACATAATAGATAACTCTTTGAATGCAAAACAGTAGTAGCATGAAAAAAGAAAAACGTTGAAAGGTACACGACGCCAGAACAATTTTTTAAAAGGAAATATATACATAATAGATAACTCTTTGAATGCAAAACAGTACTAGTAGCAAGAAAAAAGAAAAACGTGGAAAGGTACACGATGCCAGAACAATTTTTTAAAAGGAAATATATACATAATAGATAACTTTTTGAATGCAAAACAGTAGTAGCACGAAAAAAGAAAAACGTTGAAAGGTACACGATGCCAGAACAATTTTTTAAAAGGAAATATATACATAATAGATAACTCTTTGAATGCAAAACAGTACTAGTAGCAAGAAAAAAGAAAAACGTGGAAAGGTACACGATGCCAGAACAATTTTTTAAAAGGAAATATATACATAATAGATAACTTTTTGAATGCAAAACAGTAGTAGCACGAAAAAAGAAAAACGTTGAAAGGTACACGATGCCAGAACAATTTTTTAAAAGGAAATATATACATAATAGATAACTCTTTGAATGCAAAACAGTACTAGTAGCAAGAAAAAAGAAAAACGTGGAAAGGTACACGATGCCAGAACAATTTTTTAAAAGGAAATATATACATAATAGATAACTTTTTGAATGCAAAACAGTAGTAGCACGAAAAAAGAAAAACGTTGAAAGGTACACGATGCCAGAACAATTTTTTAAAAGGAAATATATACATAATAGATAACTCTTTGAATGCAAAACAGTAGTAGCACGAAAAAAGAAAAACGTTGAAAGGTACACGATGCCAGAACAATTTTTTAAAAGGAAATATATACATAATAGATAACTCTTTGAATGCAAAACAGTAGTAGCACGAAAAAAGAAAAACGTTGAAAGGTACACGATGCCAGAACAATTTTTTAAAAGGAAATATATACATAATAGATAACTCTTTGAATGCAAAACAGTAGTAGCACGAAAAAAGAAAAACGTTGAAAGGTACACGATGCCAGAACAATTTTTTAAAAGGAAATATATACATAATAGATAACTCTTTGAATGCAAAACAGTAGTAGCACGAAAAAAGAAAAACATTGAAAGGTACACGACGCCAGAACAATTTTTTAAAAGGAAATATATACATAATAGATAACTGTTTGAATGCAAAACAGTAGTAGCAAGAAAAAAGAAAAACGTTGAAAGGTACACGATGCTGGAACAATTTTTTAAAAGGAAATATATACATAATAGATAATTTATTAAATATAAAATAATAAAATACTTGGTATTGACCTTGATATGCAGGGTGAGTTTTTTTGGAAGGAGGGGGTACTTTCTCAGGATTTTTTGAAACTTTCTAATTTGTTTACAAAGTGTGTGTGTGTGTGGGGGGGGGAGGCATTTGATCAGGAGGGCCAGATTAACAAGATTTTATGGTATGTCAATTAAACTCTCCGAATCATAATCAGACTCATTACAACTTATACTGTCAGCGTCACCTTCAACGTTCAAACTTTCTTGAATTTTATTCCCACAACAGTCATTGCATTTGCACAAGTCACTGCATGACAAATTCCTCAATTTGCAGCTACATTTATTAGTTAAACAGGCAGTTTTTTTGCAACTGCATGCTACTTGTTTAATTAAGAAATCTGGCATGGGAGGAATAGTATTCCATTGAATTTCCAAAATTTCGTTCTGAAGAATCCAGCCATGTTCTGTTGGACTTGGTGCTTTTATATAATTTTCATTACATTTTTTCAACAAACACGCTTGGTAATTTGCCCGTTTAATATGCAATGTTAATGAATCATGGTTTGGAGGGAGAGAAATTCCTACATCTAATTTTGTTTTGAACAACAGTTCTCTTGCATCATTCACTCTTTTGCACTTTGGCTGTCCATAGAGCTCACATGTAAAAATTTCAAGTGTTTCTATGACATCCAAAGATACATTAAATGATGATCCCAGTTTCTGGAATGCTGCAATATATGAAGGATTATTTTGCATTAATTTGAATGCTTTGATTTTTCCTTTACCTTTAAAAGAACTGCAGCTGTCGCATCCCGTAAAACAGTGCAACCCTATTAAAGCACTTGAAACGTTATGTCCCAATTTATTTTGAATTGCTGAAACATCCACAACTGTTGGATATGTAGAAATTCCTGGCAGTACATAAGTATTTGATGTTATAAAATTGCATATAGCAATGCACAACACAATAACATCTGTATCAGAACTTTTTATCAAAATTGAGTCTGCAAATTTTGAGGCATAAAATGCATGCAATAGCATTTTGGTATCTGCTTCTTCTTGGTTGCTATTTAACTCTACTATTTCTGAGCATTCAATTTTATTTCCCAAAGGAGTAAGCTGATGGCACATATTTTTGTGAGTTATTATTATGTTAATGTTTTGAAAAATACACGATTCTGTTTTATTCCACTGTTCAAATAAAAACTCTACCAGACTTTCTTTATTTTTTCCTACTGAAAGAAACTTCTTAAATTGACTGGGTATTCTTTGTTCAGAATTTATAATACGTATTACAACTGCATCATCTTTGCCTCTCCGCCTGTTTCTCTCACAATTTTTAATGCTGTGCTCTGGATATGTATCTGTAACAAAATGAATCGTGTTGACTTGGTGGTATATTGCTATATTAATAAGCTTCTTTAAAGAATATACAGCAAATTTTCCAAAAGATTCTGCTGTACTTTTAAGTTGCTGCAAAAAAGCCATTCCATCTATAATAAGAACTTTTTTGCCAGGGATGTTATCAAGCAATGTTATGTGGTCTATGGAACTTAAAAGGTTATGAATTAATGCTGCTTTATTTGTTTTAGCTAAAGTTCCATCTTCATTTGAAATAGCAGGTGGAAAGTCACTCAAGTTAAATGACATAACCTCATTCATATTTACTGTGGAGGATTGGCCTGTTGTAATTAATTGAATTAGTATCTTTGTGGATGTTTTAAGATTTTTTGCAGCTTGCAATTTCTTTTTTTCTTTTGTGGTGCTAGAAAATGTTAAAAGATTATTTCTTTTTAGAGGAGTTAGAATGTCTTGCTTACTGAGAATTTTATGTTGATATTCCTCGTAACATTTTTTCCCAATATCTTGTGCTGTCTCAAGGTGCTTTTGAATATTTTCACTTGCAAGTACACCACTTGCTATGTTTACTAGTCCACCTTCTTCATATGTAAATGGATTAACCATTGAATCGACTGAAGAAATAATGCACTGAATTGATTTTTCTTCTTTTTTAATCTGTGCTTCACATAAATCATTTTTAATTTTTGTTTGACATTTTTTGCCAGAAAGTTGCTCACAGGATGTACTTATTTGAGCTCTTAAGTGGTGTGATAACATCCATCGATGAACAGCACCAGGATTCCTTGTAAGTCCAATTAGGCCTCCTTTTGTTTTTGAATCTCTGTTTGCAGTTTGTTCAATCACTTAATCAAAAGCAATACCTGAGAAGCCAAAATCAATTTGTCTTTGCGCCACAAATCCACCAGATAGCATATTAGCATGTATGTAAGGATGTGTCAGCTCTAAATTTATCATTTCCAACAAATATACAGGTAGATATCTGGAATAATTTACTTTATCGTATGCAAAAAACCACGGAATCATTTCTTCAACTGTCTTCAAATGCAACTGCCAATCGCCTGTTCTTGTTGCACGAACAAATCTTAAGAGACAAGAAACTATTTGAAGATATGTAATCCAGAAGAAGAATGTTGGGTTTCTTTCGCAATTTGTCACAACAAACTCATTATATACATTCATTATTTCAGTGAAATTTGCAGGTACAGTGTTTATACTCAGATTTCCATCAAAATATAATTTGCATAGATGTTTTGAAAGGGAGTGAACTTCAGCACAAAATTCCTCTGTCATTGATTGTAAAAATGCACTCCATAACATTCGACTGAAGGCTTCAAATACAAGCTTGTGGGTGCGTAAACTTCTGTTGTAATGTTTTCCTGAAATTACACCATCTACAGATCCTGCTGCAACAATCTCCGATTCAATAATAATATTTATTAAACCTGCATCTTTGAAGCGGTTTCCTATAATACTGAGAAAAGCCATAATAGTGTGAAATTCTCCCAGACGAACTACCAAACGTTGATTGAATATGTCACTGTTCCATCTAATTTGTTGAATTTTTGAATAGATTGCTTGATCAGAAACCAAAACTAAACTATCAATTTCTAGCTTGTCAGCGATTTCAATACTTTTAAGAAGAATTGTATATATTGCAGACATTTCAGTTGGATTAGCTTCAATTACAGGTAAATATTTAATGCTGCATAAAGGAAGATTATTTGGGCACATTTTTATATTAAAACCAGTCCATCCAGGGAAAATATCAGTACTATTTAGAAACAATTTACTTAAAATGTACACATTATCGATTTTTTTGGCCAAGTACAATTGTTTGGTGTTTTCGATCTTTGTTAAAATATAATCATTAAGGATGCATGGGGTTTTTTTTGCATAATATTCGAAAATGTTTGCATCTGGTGGTTTAAATGTTCTTTTCCCAGATTTTAAACCTTTCTTAGGAACGCTTACATTTGTTGTGAAATTGTTATTTTGGATGATTATGCCGTTTGTATGGTGGGTAGTTTCATGTCCACTTTGCGTTTCCTCACGAAAATCAATGTTATCCCACACTATTGTGGTAAATTGTTTTTTTTCAATATTCATTGGCAGATTATTACATAGATCTAGTTGCATTTCTGCAAGAGCAGTATCATACTCCAATACAGCTGTATGTGATATGCAATGACCTAACCCATTTATTAGGTTTGTCAATTTTGAAGACCCTGTAATGTGACGAATGGACATAGACAGAGAATAATGTTTAGGCGTTGGTTTTCTACCTTTAGAAGAAAAGTAAATAATGTCTTGAGCAATGGATTGAATTTTGATTTTTTTAGATTCAGGAATTTCTACGAAATTATCCATTTCTACTTCATCAGTTTCACCCGAACACCAGGCAAGAAAGTTAAATAATAAAACTGGTATCATTTTCATTACATTACTGTCATTTAAATCTTCTGCAGTAGGTGGCCAAATGCAATTTATTGGTGGTGATTCACTAATAATTCTTTTTAGATACAATCCAGATTTATACAAATTGTGTTTTACTTCATCTTCAACATAGTTATGAGTTGGTAATGTTTCCATACTATCGGCTTCAGATGCAGAAGTATCAGTCGAATTATCATTTATAATTGTGATTGCAGATTGATTGTCAGAATTGCAAAGAACTAGCTCTGATAAATTTCTTTGTTTTGGTTGAACAAAAATTAATTGAGGATAGTCTTTTACCAGCCATCGTTTTAATTGTCGGTTAGTTATTGTAGGAATTTTAACTAACAATTCAGGTTCATGTTTCATTATAATATCCATAAGATTTTTATTTAATTTGTTCATGTGCATGATCTCACAATTTGAAATTATTTTGCTTTCAATTATATTTTTACAAAAAGTTTTGTAATGTATATAACACGGGTTTGTATTACAATCCTCAGCTGTGTCTTTGTTTTTTAAGATTCTTGTGTATGACAGAAAGCAGCTTTTGTGGTACTTCATTTCTTTAGCAATACAATCTACATCTCGAATTTTGCATAATAGTGTTTCATCAGTTTTCAAAGTTGCTGATCTAAATAATGCATCACTAGCATTGTATGTCTGGCACAATACAAGATTTTCTTTTTTTCTTTTTCTATCAAACTGATACACATAATGATCTTTTTCACAAATTATGCATGTATTTGGGAAAAGCGAAGCATATGAGCGGCATGTAGAACGGCTTAAACGTTTTTGCTTACAGCTATTTTCAACGTCTGGTTTCGCACGATCGATTCTTTGCTTGGCTTTTTGTACTCTATTTTTGTCAGTGAAACGCATGTAACATTTCCTGTGATAATAAACAGTATGATCTTTACCATCTTTCAGTAAACTGTCTAATTCAGAGGCTACAATCTGCTCTATATGATCCAAATTAATCCACTCTTGAACAAAATTTGCAATTCTACTTATACTTATTTCGCTACTTTCAATTAACTTTTCGTTATCGGATAAATTAGTTGCAACATGCAAGCAACAAGTTTTAAAACTTGCCATATTTAACTTTAATTAAGTCAGGTTTCAGTCAAAGCTTCCGAAATTTTAGATCACATTCCTAAATTACTTGTTTGTTTACAATATTAAAGAGCTCGCGGCCGGCTGGCGCGTGCGTAGTAATACAATGTTGTCTCTTTAATCTATAACTTAAAATTTTAAGAAACTGACTTGCAATACAATACTTCACATATTAATTTTAGTTTTGATATTATTATTAATAATAAACTGTGATTTTTTAAATTTAAGACATAATTTTGACGTTTGAAAATTAAAAATTACACAATGAGCGCCCTCTACCGGCAGAAACGAAGCCTGCACGGTGATTAGAAAACATAATATAGTTCCAAATTTTTTGCTATTTAAAAAACAAATGTGCAACTTTACGTTGGTGAACATTGCATTTTTAAAACAAGGGATCAATGAAAAACATGATCCCATGAAGTTTAAATAGTTGCCATAATTGGTAAACGAACCTGTCGATTTAAAAAATCGGCCCACAGTCTAAACCTATTAAATCTCTTTCAAACAGCACAACAAAATCAGTCTAAAACAGCTCAACAGAATATCGATAATATTCATTTAGCATCTTAATATAATGTGTTATAATTATTTTTAATTATTTTAGTTAAAATTAAGTAAATTAATAATAGATTCAAATAAGTTACAATTATAATAATATAAAAGTTTGATTCTATTAATCACTTAATAAATTTAATGTTTTATATTTAAAAATGTTTATTTACTGAATGTGTGTGTGTGGGGTGGGGGGGGGGGTGGGGGGGGGGGGTTGTATATGCCAACATACCAACAGATTTCAACATTTCTACATACTGATAAATAAATATATCATAAACTTTATAAGTGTCCACCATTACAAATCGAAATATATTGAAGTAAATCAATAAAAGTGACTTAAATGGACGTAATTTAATATAATATAAATATTTTTATACAGTACCAAGGACAGCATCTTCAAAAGGACCAAAATAAACTTAGAGACTCATAAAATCATCGTACCAATCCCTTTTTTTTTTCTTTCTTTTTTTTAAATATATATTTTTTAAATCAACATTTGCGTATAAATTATCCAGACAACTCCACCTTCCTCCTTAATTTAACATCTACCCACCCAGCCAACCTATTTAAATTTTTTTATATATTTTGTATTTTTAATTTTATATATATTAATTAGGGGGGAGTGAAAAAACTGAAAATCGGAAAATCAAAATGTAATACCATACCGTACAAAAGTTGTGTATGGTCCCCAGTAATAAAACTGCACAGTTTTCTCGAAATCAAATTTTATCTTCCGGTGCCCCTGGGCCTCCATTTTTTGCGAAATTCGTCAAAAATGCATTGTACAACTTATAATTCGAAATACATATAAAGTTGGAAAATAAAATGTCATACCGCAGAAAAGTTGCATATGGTACGTAGTAATATGCCAGCAAAGTTTTTTTTGTAATCGCATAACATCTTCTAGGACTCTGGTCAATCGAAATTTTAAAAAAAACTGTCGTAAATTCCCTTTTATCTGTTGTACATGTATAATTGAAAACGTGACACAAAAGGCAAGAGTGCAATACAAACATTTTAAGCAATAAAGTTCAAGATTGAAAAACAAAAATTTAAATTTGTTAAAAGTGTTCAAAAAATTTAAAGTTCAATTAAATCAGTTTGTGCTCATCAAAACAAAAATCTAAATATTCGAAATGTTTTGGCTTAGTATTTATTGCTGCTCCCGTTGAAGTTTTGCAACTTTAAAATCTGACTTAGTCTCATAATATGGCATAATGGCTCTTGATTGTAACTGAGATTTTATGAATCCATCCCTGCTGCTTGCATTCAAACTATCGCAGCAGCTTCAGTGACCACTTTGACGCACCTTTTTACACTTTGAGTGTGGCATGTAAACTCAGCAAACGAAATGATATCTTCACAATCACATGTGTACATCTTTAAATCATCGTATGAAAGATTAGTCAAAATAGATGGTTTCATAACTTCTACCTTATCTAACTGATCAGATCAATACATAATCCGTTGTGCTAAAATTGATTGCAGGAACTTGGAGCTACCTGACTTCTCGACTAGTGTGTGCACTTTGAGCTTTAAGGTTTCTACGAAATCCTAGCTAATTTATGTGTTTCCGATCATCAGTTACCCTGGCAATCAACAGGTTTTCCAGATGGCCAAAAAAGGCATTTCATTGGATTACTGGGCCAATGACAACTTTAACTGCCTGGGGCATACCCCTGGAAAAATAAATAACCGTTGTGTCGTTGCAGGATGATTTGCACATAATTGCAAACCATACACGTGTGTACACCTTGACTAGAAACGACGTCAATGTCTTCAGATTTGACGTTGGATTCGGAAATGCCACATACAGTCTCAAAATGTTGTTGGCAATGGTAACTCATCAGCTGTATGGAAGTTTACCAGAAAATCTATTTGCAAGGTCTTCCGAACAACTTCCTTTCTTAATAGATAGGGTCATTTTCTTCAGGTATTTTTGATCGGTACTGAGATCATCTATACCTGTTTCCAGGTTATAATTGATGTTGATAGTATGGAATAGAATGATGGGAAGGAATTCACACTTGTCCAACATTTTGTTTCAATCGGCCCACTATACATGTATGGTCCCCTGCTGCATCTGTCTAGCTGTTGAAGCAAATGTCACAATAGCAGCTCATTTGCATGCAACAATCAACAGCCATTATGCCATATTTAAAAAGCAAATAAAATTTAAAGTTTACAAAACACCAACAGGACAAACAATAAACATCAAGCCGAAACATTTCAAATATTTGATTTTTGTTTTGAAGAGCATGAACTGAGTTAATTAAACTTTAAATTTTTTTAACACTTTTAACAGATTTAAATATTTGTTTTTCATTCCCGAACTTCAATTATTTGCTTACGTTTCACAAATAAAATGTTTGTATTGCACTCTTGCTTCTTGTGTGATGCATTCTATTATACATGTACAACAGATAAAAGGGTGACATGAGCCCTGGAAGATATGTGATTTCGAAAAAACTGTGCAGGCATACTACTGCGTAACATACACAACTTTTCTGCGGTATGACATTTTTATTTTCCAACTTTATGTTTATTTCAATTAAGTTCTAAAAGGCATTTTTGACGAATTTCGTCAAAATTGGGGTGGACCGGGGGCACCAGAAGATAAAACTTGATTTTGAAAAACATGTGCAGACATATTACTACGTACCATACACAACGTTCCTGCAATATGACATTTTTATTTCCGAACTTTATGTTTATTTTGATTTATAAGTTGTACAAGGCATTTTTAACGAATTTCGCAAAAATTGGGGGCCCCAGCGGCACCGGAAGATAAAACTTGATTTCGAAAAAACTGTACAGTATTATTACTAAGGACTATACACAACTTTTGTGCGGTATTACATTTTGATTTTCCTATTTTCGTTTTTTTCACTCCACCCTAATATGTATGTACATATATATTTATATATATATATATATATATATATATTTTTTTTTTTTTTTTTTTTTCCCAAAAAGAAAATTATTTTATCTAAAGGAGATTTCTAAAAACTTATGAAGAAATTATATACTTGTTTGAAAGGGAAAGAAAATAAAGAAAAGAAAATTTATGCTTACAGCAACTTCTCTCAATATAAGAAAGAATCGTGGAAAATGTTTTATTTAATAAAAGTCAGAAGTCAATTCTTATACAAAACTAGTTGGATGTGCCAATCCCAAAACTTCCTTCTATCTTATACTTCTTAATATTTCAAAAACTAGTTACACATGTTAATACTTCAATAGTTCAATACTATACCAACTTTGATTTTCATCTTAAATTTCTGCTTCAGTCAATTATACGGACTAAAAAAAAGTTAAACTATATCATGATATTTGTTAAAATTCACAGTTTTTCGTTATTCTGTTGTTATCAGATGTTTGCAAATAGCCGGCTTAGCAAGAAGCGAGTATCCGCCGCTGCACGAGCTGCCGATGGACAATAGAACTATGAAAAATCAAGAAAGGTATACAAAAATCGGTATCACAGAGCCAAACATCTTACCATTTCTTAAATTCTTTTTCCCAATTTTTCAGTAAAGAGACAGGCATAATAATAAGTGCGTGCTTTATTAGATCAGCATCAATCAAGCCTGAGATAAAAGCAATTACTTGAAATGTTTTGCCTAAACTGTAAAGAGAGAAAAAGTGCATAGTTTAATATCTTAAATAGTGCAATAAAACTACAAATACAGCATACATATGAAGGAACAGTAGGCTATTATAATGAAACTATCTAAAAAAGGCAAATTGTTACTTTTGCATCAGTAGTTTACCATTGCTGAATTTGAAGCTCTTCACAATCAAAAAATACTTTGCTATTTTAAGGTTACTTAACAATATTTTAATATTTTCAGAATTCAATTATCAATTGATTAATTTTAATTAAATTTTGATTATATGCATTTAAGAAATTCAATTCAACAAAGAGAAAACAATAAAACTTTTCAAAGGTGATGACATAATAATGAATGTTATAAAAAGAGTGCTACTGTACAGAAAATGTGGTACTTTTGCATTAGCAACATGCGACTGGGGAGCTTTAGAATTCTTTGTATCAACAAATGCTACTTTAAGGCAAAAAATGTTTAGCAATCGCCTTTAGGGTGATATTAAACATATCCATTTCATTTTCTGCCCATCTTTTATCCAAAGAAAACTCTATGAGGTAAAACTTGAGGTGGTGGCAAGATGCTCTCTATGTTCGGTGTGTATATGCAAGTTTCATGATAAATGAAAGCTTATTTATATATACATTTACAGTGAATTTTACACCCCTCACCACCCCTGATTTTTCTAGTTTTATGTATCTTAAAATGGCAGAATAAATGGTTAATCCTTCTTAAACCGAACAAAATTAAAAATTTCTTTATTTATTTTAAAAAATCATGAATATAACATATGTTACACACAAATACTGCAATTAGAAGTCTACAAAAGCTGAAATTTCCAGACTCGGGTCTGGCCTAGAAAGATTTTTTTTTTTTTTTTTTTTTTTTTGACCGGCTTGGCATGAAAGTTAAAAGTTTGGCCCGAGCTTGGCCTGGTCCAACACGTTATAAAAGCTAAAATCTCAACAAGACTTAATTTTTACAAAACACAGAATTTTATGCTGATATGGTTAAAAATAGTCTTGTACAATGAATTCTGACATAAAAATACTTATGTTAGCTTTTTTTTCATATTTATAGTCATTTTTAAAAAAGCACCCAGGACTGCAATATTTATTTTTTTTTAAAGAATCTTTACTTGAATGCAAATGTGTCAGTTATCATTAATATTGCTAATCCATATTCTATGGCTTAGATAATGTAAAATCTGAAAAGTGAAATACAGACTAAGACGGAATCGCATAAGAAAGAAGAAAAATCTGTTGTACACAGGATTAGAAGGTTAGAGGTCTGCATGCACCTGGACTTGGCCTGGTCTTCACTCTTTCTGGGGCCGTCATGGTCTGGTCACCACTCTTTCTGGGCTGGGCCGTGCCGTGCTGGCCTTACTTATCCAGGGTGTCTACAGAAATTTTAAAAAAAAAAGTTCCCTGATTTTTCCATGATTTCCCTGACTATCTTTATCAGACTTCCCTGATTTCCACAATTAACAACACACATACGGTATTTTTTCATGTATGCCGATTCCTTGTATAACTACTTATCCAACTTGATATCTCATTTGGGAGAAAAAACATAAAAATTGCCTGATATTCATTAAGTATTGGTTGACAGTTTTATAAATCCGAACTCAAAATTTAGTCCAACAACTTCATACAGTGACCAATGGATATAGGGTGACCAGAAAAATGTTCTCATTTTCTGAAAAATATTCAATTCTAAGACTTATCTACATCTGACGGGATAGCTAATTGGATTAAGCTAGCCACCTGGTCAGGTTACGCTAATGTATCATTTAAAATTTTTAAAAATGGGTAAATTGCATTCAGTATTATAAGCACTACCTACATGTGATGTAGTAATCACATTTATTATTTATTTTTTTTAATTGTAATGTAGCATTATTATCTCACGTTTTAAACTATTTATTTTTTGACGCAAAACATCGTTCAAATCACTTTTTTTCTTTCCTTTTTACTGCATGCAGCAGATAAGTTTTGATTTCAGCTTTTCCCCCTCTTCCTGATCTATTTTGAGATTCAGCGTGACGTCGACCGCGTCATATTGGAGGTGTGTCTTGAACGTAGTTTCGTTTTCCCTGCTGTTATTCGTTCTACAATTCATACGCAATTTTAATTTAACAAATAGATTTAAATCTTTCTGGAGGTAGTTTTGTAAACCCCTTTTATGTAGTATATATATCAATGCAGACAGTTTTTTAACAGATTTTAAGATTTACGAAAGTATGTATTATTTTTGACAACGCGATTTGTCTTTTTTGAATTTCGGGCCTTAGCGCCTAAATTCAAACAGCGATGTTCTTCAATAGCTATTATCTCGATATCTAAAAGTTTATCTTCGGTCTCTTTTTTTTTTAATTTAACGCATATTTGATTTTGGACTTTTTATTATCAAGACCTTCTTTAAAAAAATGATTTTAACCAGTATTCATCTTTATCATGGAATTACTTCCAAGTTTTAATAATTCTACGTGGAACGTTCTTCGAATGTGTACAGTGACCTACTTCTCCTAATTGCCTTCCACCTCTCAAGTGAAACAACGAATAAAGAAGATTTTTTATAACTGCTGTCTCTTCAATGTGTCTGCTGTTGTCATTTAAGTAAGATTATTCATTTTATTTTTACTGCAAGTCAACCTTATCATCTTAGCTATACGATCACTCTTATTTACGGCACTCCAGATTGTTTATTTTATCCAACAGCAAATTAAACTCTTTTATTTACTTAATCCTCCTTAATATTAACTTTCGTCACACTACAGAAAATGAGGACATCTCATCACCTTAATTTGCGTTAATCAAAAACTCATACCATGCGCATCTTTTAAAAAATATTGGGAAAGACTAATCAGCATGTGAAAAAATATAGTACATAAAATAGACGAATCAATATCATTGGCAGGCTGAAAATGCAAATATTTTTGCATATAGACAAATTTCCCTGATTTTCTAGTATTTTTACAAAGTTCCCTGACATTTCCCTGATTTTTCCAGATTGGAAAACCTCCCTGATTTTTCCATGATTCCCTGATTTCCAGATTCTGTAGACACCCTGTTATCTCTATAAATTTCAGTCAAGAGGGACAACAGTTTTTGAAAAAAAAAATGCATATATTTTTAAATCACTATTATTCTACAAACTAGACGCTTCTGGCGACCAGCTTGGTCTCCCTTAAATGTATCTAAGCTTGCAACATGTTACTTTTATTGACAATGTTATTTAGTTGTGTACCTTTACTAAATGTAAAGATTCAGATAGAGAAATCAACAAATCTATGTGATCAGGGTAACATTTCGTTAATATATATTATATAAATATATAGGTCATGTATTTAATCTTTCTTGAAAAAAAACCACTCAGCTCATTTAGGCATTCATTCTTCATGTCGTTTGCTTATCAGTTGCAATACGTTCACGAATGAGGATATTTTAAAATCTAAAATTAAGTCATTTTAAGTAATTGGGTCCACTGCCAAAAGGTGTATCTTAGCTAATAGGATTTGGTCAGTGACTCTTCTGTAAAAAGCCTTTAATGATATTCACACTCACATTAAACCAAAATATCGTTGCTAATATTTTTTTGGGTGTACTTCTCCATTATCCCTGTCGACCACTTTTCATTAAAAAACTATCGCCAAATTTTAACAGTTAATAAATAATGGACGTCAATTGAAACTGACCTATTCTACAAATGTATCATTTTATTTTTCTTCTGTTCGGTTCTCTTTTAGCATCACGACGTCAGCCTTTAATGACATAATTCTTATTTTAATTAACGGATAAACTAATAAAACATCTTTATGAATACAGATAAATGTTAAATTAAAAATCCCTTCATGAAGTAAAAAATCCCTGCTTCTTTATATTAAATAAATTGTATTGAAATGTAAAACAAATCCTTGTGCATATGAAACAGTAATTAAGTTGCCAGAAAATATGTTGCCAAATTTCTTTTCAAGCACCTTTTCATCAAGTACCTGTACTGAAAAAGTACCTTTATTTATTTACTTATTGTATTTTAAATGATATAAAGAAAGTGTATTTTAAATGTATCTGATACATGTATTTTAAATTTATTTGTTTTAAATGAAAGTCATGTATTTTAAATAAAGTCAGTGATAGCTTTATATTTTAAATGAAATTATGGCGATGGAACCCTATATGGTGATTGAATCACCTGCGCCCAGCTAACATAAAAGTAGCAAATTATTGGCATATAAAAAGTGAAGCGGTCAACCTGGAACTGTTCATGACAGTCACATGACTTAGGCTTTTATTATATAGATATTTTTTTTTATTTATTTTTTTTTAAGTATGTATCTTTCTAGGCAATGAAATTAAAAAACAGTAAAGCCTGTGAAAAGAACCTGTTTTTTACAAAATTCTGACAAACGAAAAATTGTGTTGATTCAAGCGCAATGAATAATAATACATATAAAAAGAACATAACACATTTACAACAGACGATGTACCTGCTATTAATGATAACTCACACATTTACATACAGAGATTCATAAAAAAAATATATATATAGTTTACATGGGCACCGGAAGAAATAAATCTAGTGAGGGGCAGTATTTTGGAAAGGATGTGTGTGTATTTTACAGCCCTGGGGACTTTATTTTTTGTCAGAACTCCTCAGGCACAATTTTTTTTTTAACCATATCAGCATAAAAATCTGTATTTTGTAGAAATTCAGTCAGGCTGGACCAATTATTTTTTTGTTTGGATTGTGATTTTAGCTGTTATACCGGGCTGGACCAAACTTTTTAACTTTTATACCAGGGTGAGATGAGTCCCCCAAAAATTTCTAAGTCTTGGGCCAAGTCTGGGCTGGAAATTTTAGCCCATGTAGCCATTTAGCAGGCACATCATCTGTTGTATGTATATATATATATCAATTGAAAAAACCCTTAACGGGTTAAAAGTTTGTGATGCAGCACTTTATCTTATTGCTATAAGAACTTTAAATATGGAACTTAAAAATAATGATATCAAATTTTAAGTGGTAGCCGTGTAGCCATTTAGCAGGCACATCATCTGTTGTGTATATATATATATATATATATATATATATACACAACAGATGATGTGCCTGCTAAATGGCTACACGGCTACCACTTAAAATTTGATATCATATATATTGATATCATATATATTGATATATATATTGATATATATTGATATCATATATATATATCAATTCAAAAAACCCTTAACGGGTTAAAAGTTTGCGACACAGCACTTTATCTTATTGCTATAAGAACATTAAATATGGAACTTAAAAATAATGATATAAAATTTTAAGTGACGTTATATTATTCATTTCATCATTTTATTTTTGTTTTATTTATAATTGCATGTGTAAGAATTATGTTAAATTTAAAAGGATGTATAAAAATTTATATATCTTTCATAAATTCAAACTATGAGTTTTAAAAGATATATCAAAATTTAAGTGACGCCTTGATGTAGCCTTAAACAATGTTTTAAAATTCAATTTTAATTGTTTTCAATTTGGCGAAATATATTTACACATCTAACCAAAACTTTTAATTTTCCAACACACAGTTAAAAATATCACTTTTACTGAACCTATACAATGCACAGTAATGTATTTATATGAATAAATTGATTTATTTTTTGTGCCACGCTATCCAAAATCAAAAGTAAAATTTTTGTAAACGATTTCTTTGCATCATAATATCCATTTGCATACATTTCGCTCGGCTTGGATACAATATAATGATAAAAATAAATATGACAGTTAGTTACTAACCTTAATAAATAATTGGAACAATTTCAAGAGATTCTTAATTTAAATAAAATTTTTTATACTCCTTAATATAGGAAAAGTAATTTCTGCAGTTTTTTTTTTTTTTAACACACACACACACCTTCCCGGAGAAAAATGTCCGAATTTAATACTATTTGGGAAGTATTAATTTTTTTTTTTTTTTAAGCAGGTATTTAAAAAAAAACATGCATCAGACAAGAAAAGAGACTGTATATGTATATATACATAATTAAATGTGAAAATACTTTCTGAAACAGTTAATCTGAGATTTTTAATTTTTATGTGGAGATAAGATATATAATTACAACATATTTGAAATGCATAGAATGAAATTCATTACTTAAATTTAGATAAAGATTTTTAACTCAATTACATTTACAAGTTAATAAAATCAATGGACTAGATATATTTGCTGTGTGATAGTAACACTCTCAAAATATCTAAAGGATTATGAAATAATATTGAATAACATTTTCCAGTTATCGTTATTTAAAAAAATGTTAAATGTATATATCTGTATTCTATATGAAATGTTAGAGTTTAGGTTTCTATCCAAAATATAGATGGCGCCACATTTACCAGCTGCAGGAAATGGCACATTTTGTTATTGAAATTTATTTAAAATGAAGTTTTATTTTATTTAGCTTAGTTATAATTGCAATTTAATTTTGTTTAACTTGATAACAATTAAAAAAGTCTTAAATTTTATTTAATGATCTAATTGTTAATAACTTCTTGCGCATTTGCAGTAAACTCTCATAGAATGGCGAAAAAATATAGTCTCATTTTTCATACCGATTACATAACAAACAACAGTTTTTCTGCAAATAAGTGTTATGTTATTCGCTTTATCTCAAACTGATTTATATTATATATTAATTTTAATAAAATCACGCAGGTCACTTTTGAAAAAAAAAATGCGAATTATATAAAAAACAAGAGTTTTCCCGGACACAAGTATTATCTCATTCCCTTCATCTAAAACAAATTCATATTATATATCAATTTAAAGAAAATCGCCTGGGCCATTTTCCAGAAATGGAAATTAGGAACTTTATCCATTGCAAGTACTTTAAAAATAGGTTTCGAGATCTCAAAATATACTGCATGTAGAAATGTAAAAATTTTAGAATAGCATAAGACTGCAGATATAAGACTTTTTAAAAAATCAGAACAATATGCCCTATATTTGCTGAGTTATGAAGTGGCGGCTTTTCGCGTTTCCTTTGATCTCGAGTTAGGTGTATATATGAGTTCCTCCATTCTTACAATTTTAGGCTTAAGGCTGCGTCACTGGAATACTACAGTCTTCCATATGATTATATTCATTTTGCTTGGATCAATGCATTTTTCTGTTTAAAATAGGATTGCATCATAGGCAGGTTCTTTTAACAGTTTCCTGTACTATACTTTAATTTTATCGCCTAGAAATTTATGTACTATTCTTTAGAAAGAATAATTTAAAATTTTAATTGTAGAATAGCAACTTAAAAGTACATGAATTTTTTTTTTTGAAAAAAATATATAATATTAATGATATATAATATTAATGCTAATAATACATATTACAGATGCCCAGTAGTGTAGTGGTCAGCTCAGTGTGCCTTTTACCATGCTACAAGTCGAGAATTCAACTCCCGGCTGTGAAAGGTTCACTCAACCTTTCATCCTTTTGGGGTCGATAAAATGAGTACCAAGCTAGCTTGGGAACTATATACTGAGAGTCGCACATTAGGCTGACCACTTGACCGAGACATTAGCTCTATAGCCCTTTAGGGCAGGGTCAAGAAAATAGGGTTGGGCACTGTAGGTCCAGATCCTTAATCAATCCTAAAACCACAGGTTTAAGTTTTTTTAAATATATTATAGATTAATATTGAACGAAAAATGACTTACCCCATATCATCCCCAAGAACACCACCTTTACCCATCTTATACAAATTCCACATCCAAGCAACTCCTTCTCGTTGATATGGATATAACTTGTTATAAATTTCATGGTAAATTGAAAATCCTTTTGTGATTTCAATGAATTTATTTTCATCAGTGCTATTCAGATCAGCAGCAATAATTTCCTAAAAATATATTAAGTTCAAATTTAAGTAAGTTTAAATTCTTTAAACGTTAAAAACATACAAAACCAGAAAAGGCTGATTTAGTTATAAGAGCTAACAATCCTCATTTACATATGCAAGTAAGGTATCCCCTCTTATTGCTAATTCCTAAACCATTAATTTGAGAGGCATACTTTCAACTACAAAAAATGTTTCAAATGTTTTTCTTTCTCCTTTTAGAAGGCATTTAAGTCAAAATAATTGTTTACAAATTATGAAATTTAAATATTTATATAGGCTCTATAGTTCAGGCAATAGAGACCTTATAGGGGCTTGCTCTACCTAGCAAAATTCATGGTAGTTCTAGAAAAAGGCTTACTATATGTTTTTTGGGTCGCTGAATCCGAATTTGTAACTTCCCACCAAAATTTCTCCTGGCAACCCCCCCAAATTTTGATAAAAAACCTCCCAAAGAAGGTTTTCATTAAAAAAAATCAATTTTTTTATTGTTTAGGGGAAAAGTATATAGAAATTCAGAAAGTAGACAAAATTTGCAACAAATTAGATATATTACATTATGACTTAGGATGAAGGGGAAGGAGGTATCTGCCACGGAACATGCGCACGGTGCTGCATGAACTAAGTTGAGCAATTCCACTTAACCACACACACGTTTACATTCGTCCTCCCATCTCCCCTTCGAACTTTCTCTATAAGGTTTACTTTAAGTTTTTTGGGTCACTGAATTCGAATTTTTAACTTCCCCCCAAAATTTCTCCCTTGAACACCCCCACCCCAAATAGTTGTTTTTAACTTAAATTTCTTATTGTTTTAGGGGAAAAACATTACAAAATTCAGAAACTAGACAAAATTTGCAATAAATAGGATATATTACATTATGACGTAGGATGAATGGGGAGGGGGAGGGCAGCCTCTGAACATGCACTGCGGCGCTACGTGCACTAAGTTATGAAGTCCAGGCAATAGGGGATTTTACCTGTAAAAATTAATACTAGTTCTGGATTTTGACTCACTTTATGTTTTTTGGGTCGCTGAATCCGAATTTGTAACTTCCCACGAAAATTTCACCCGGCAACCCCCCAAAAAATTGATTTTTTGAAAAAAATTTGGTTTTTGAGAAAAGTGCGCGGGGAATGTTCCGAGGCAGCCCCAATTCTCCCCGTTTATCCTACATCATAATATCATATATCCTATTTGTTGCAAATTTTGTCTAGTTTCTGAATTTCGTAATGCTTTTCCCTTAAAACAATTAATAGAAATTTAAATTAATAACAACTATTTTGGGAGGTTTCAGGGGTGGAAATTTTGGGGCAAGTTAAAAATTCGGATTCAGCGACCCAAAAAACTTAAAGTAAACCTTATAAGGAAAGTTCGGAGGGGAGATGGGTAGTGAATGTAAACGTGTGAGTGGTTAAGTGGAATTGCGCAACTCAGCCCACGCAGCACCGCGCGCATGTTCCGAGGCAGATCCCCCCCTTCCCCTTCATCCTAAGTCATAATGTCATATATCTAATTTGTTGCAAATTTTGTCTACTTTCTGAATTTCTTGATACTTTTCCCCTAAAACAATAAAAAAAATTGATTTTTTTTAATGAAAACCTTTTTTGGGAGGTTTTTTACCAAAATTTGGGGGCGTTGCCAGGGGAAATTTTGGTGGGAAGTTACAAATTCGGATTCAGCGACCCAAAAAATAAAGTAAGCTGATTTCCAGAACTACCATTAATTTTTCTAGGTAAAATTCCCTATTGCCTGGACTATCTGTTCTCATTCCATTTATAGTGCTGGTGAATGTTGAAAATTTATAAAATTCAAAATATCATTTGTAAGATTTCAATGCACAAAAGTGGAATTTATAAATTGTTTTTTCCCCCCTTGTTACACTGTATGGAATATTTATCAAAATATAACCTATATGGCCGAAGAACTACATACAAATGTAAGCTTAGTAACTTTATTTACATAAATGACTTTTAATAAAGGAGAGAACAACATTTGAAGCATTTTTTTAATTGGAAGTATACATCTAAAAACTAACGGTTTATGCATTAGCTAGTGGACAGCGATAAAAGATACACTGGCATTGAAAAATTAATGTATAACCTGTTTTTTATGTCTAACTAGCAAAAAACTTATTATAAAAACATACAGTTAGATTAAAGTGTTCATTATACAATTAAATATTTAATTTTATATTAATTTGACATTATGAATAATTTAGAAATTAATTATGTATTTTTACAAAAGTCCACCAGAGAAAATATGCAATTTATGAAATAATTTACCTTTTTTTTTTCTTAGCTGTAATACACTGACTTTGCCCTTCTTCTGTACAGGAAATAAAGTTGTTGAGCATTTAAATGGAAAGTGACGACCATATCGTAATTTCTGGCATATAATTCATAGATCAAACAAACATCGTAAGACCCAGAAATTTTATTTAATAATTGTAGCCAAATAAGTACCATGTTCCAATAAGTTACATTTTATTAAATAAAATTTCTGCATCTAAAAATGTTTGATCAGCAGATTAAATGCCAGAAATTACAGTATAAAGCAATAATTGAAACAAGGATACTCACAGGTGCCCATGCCCAATAGTTAAAAAAACAATTATTACCATTTATGAAGATCAATTTCTGGATCTTTTTTTCTTAATCAGATGAGATCTCAGTTAATTGCAGATATTTTGACACAACAATATAGAGACTAGAATATTATCAATTACAATGAGAAGATAATTTCATAATTGATTGTATACAAGAAAAACATTTGCAATTTCTTCTTTTAATACCTTGACAAAGACATGCTTAATTGGTTATATAAAACCAATGCCTTAAGCAAAAAACTCTTTACTCTTTATAACTAAGTCCAAGATTACAGTAAGAATAATTCAAGGTGTAAGTCGTACACCGATTTAAAAAAGAGTAAAATACAAGGTACAATTTAATGTTATTGAAAGAGAATTATCAAGGAAATAGAATCATGGTTTAGGCAGGATCTGTCTAGATACTTCTTCTAATGTGATGTTAACCACTTCATCTGCAGCAGGTATAAGGAAACAGTGCTTTTAGTTCTGACTCACCTTGGAGCAAACAAAGTGGTTAAATAGCGATGTTCTTTTAGATCATAAGGCATTTTAAGTAGTTGCGAAAATTTTAAAAGGATAGCAATATCCCTGAATCTGTTTTTTAAGGGTCATGTAGAGAATATATTTATATTTAAATTTCTTACTGGACTTTATGAAAATAAAATGGAAATACAGTAGACTCCCTCAAATCCGCACAGCTTGGGACCAGAGGTTGTGCGGATTTTAGAATTTTGCGGATTTCTGGTCATTGTTTATAT